>WBMZ01011332.1:0-165553 GCA_013400975.1 Atrichornis clamosus
GGGCTCCCGCTGCCCGCTCCGCTCCACGTCGCTGCGCCGGTCGCTGCCCCTCGGGGCCGCCAGCAGCGCGGGGAGGCGGGCGCGCACCGCCCACCGCCCCCGACCGCCGCGCCTTCCTCTCCTCTCCTCCTCCTCCCTCTCCCTCTGCCTCTCTCTCTCTCCTCTCCTCCCTCTCTCCCTCCCGCCCCCGGGGCGGCGGGGAAGATGCTGACACACGCCCGGCCCCGCCCGCTCTCTCCGCGCCCTGACCGGCCCGGCCCCTTCCCGCCCTCAGGGTTCGGCCGGAGCTCCAGGGTGACTCGAGAATTGACTCGGGAATTGGCTCTTTTGGGGGTGGACTTCAGCCCTGGTGACGGCAGCCTGTTCTTGGCCCCAAAGGCAGTTTTTTGTTTTTGTTTGGTTAGTTTTAGGGGTTTTTTTCTCGGGGATGATCTGGCTGTCTTGGTTGCAAACTTTTAAACAAAAGCCTTAATGGCAAAGCTGTCAAATATGGCCGATTATTTGTAGCTGTCAGACAAAGCGTGGTGAGGAAAAGGTCCGCTTGATGAGGTGAAAAGTTCGGGGGGTGGGGTTGCCTTTTTTTTTTTTTTAAATTAAGTCTCATTTTTCCACTTCGAATGTGAATCCACTGTAGGAACCCACTGTCCACTTGTGCAGTGGGGTTGCAGCTTCCCCGGTGAGTTCCTCTGGGGTTTCTGCAGCAGCTCTCTCCTTTGTGGAGACAGACTGTGAAAGAAAATAGTCCCAGGGCAGGGAAAGCACTTTTAGCCACAAAGAATAGTGCCACCACAGATGTGCTCCCGAACTCAGGCTGTGTGAAAGTGAACTTCCAGAGTGATAGCCCGGAAGAGTCATTTCTATTAAAAAAAAAAAAAAATTAAAAATCTTATGGAAACAGTTGCTTTAGAGTAAATAAAAATGTTTGTCTGTAACTGTTTCATAACTAAATACCAATTGCTTTGTATTAACTAAAGTATTAAGGACTCAGCATGAAAGTGAGTCTCCCATAACTAATAGTGTCAGTTACTGTGTAAGTCATAACAAAAATAAAGATGAGTAGTAGAACTAATTTGCATTGTAAGAGGCTACAGTAATCTGAGAGGTTGTTAGTTATGTAATTTAAATATAATTTTCTTGTAATACAAGTTCTTTAAGTTGATAACTATCTACTTACATTTTAAGGTGAACTGAGTATATTGGTATCCACATTTCCAACAAGAGCTCATTTTGGTGCCTGTACATTTATACATTCTACGGTAAGGGCCCACCTCCTCTTTCTACACATTAGTGTCTCACTGAAATAAGAGGGGTTTTTATGGATGTTAATGATCTGTAAAATATTTTATCCCAGAACTCTGCTTCCACACTTCAGATCAATTCATAGTGGCCATAACCCATGTTACTTATATTCTGTCTTCTCCACTGTATTTGAAGATGTGACACAGAAAGGACTCTTTGTAGGAATACAGGGTTTTTTGCAAAGATAAATTATTAATTCAATTAAACAGAATGAGTAAAGTGGGACTAAGGCACGTGTTAAAACCCAACCTACATAACAAGGGAATATTGTATATTTGTACTAGAATATGCCTCTGAATATAGAAGTCTCCTCCCCAGAGAACCACCTCTCTTAAAAGACTATAAATTTGATTGTAATTTACTTTCCTCAAAAGAAGATTTAGTTCCTCATTCTTTATTCTACTAATGAGCATCTGTTTCGGACAGCATTTTCCTTGGCCTCGTAAATGTATGTGAATGCCTTAACAATTATCTCCTTAGACTATTTGATTATTTTTTTAATTAAACATCTTCAACAAGGAAACTTAGAGCTTAGGATCAATGAAAAATATAATTACCATCTTCACCTACTGTGCATTTTACAGGATGCAAATATATGGAAAACATTGTCATAACTTTAGTAACTTCTTACATCACTGACTAAAAGAAAGACATAGCACATTGTGCATGAAGACTGATGCCTTGGAATGCCTCCACTGTGGAAAAATGAAATGGCTTTTGTCAGTGTGGTACTTCTGCCATTTGTCATGAACACAACATATATTTATTGCAAAGACTGACATTCCAGTACTTAATAGATTCCTGAGTGTGACTTTTTCCTTAGCTCTTCAGAGGAAGTTTCCATGCTAACCAGAGCTGCAAGCTCTAAATTTTCCTCTGCAGAGATTGTCTGGCAAATAAATATTCCCCAATTACTCCACCACCAAAATCTTGCATCATTTACTCGTAGCTTATGCTTAATGTAGTGCAACTTTGCTTAGGGAAAAAAAAAAAAAGCCAAATTATATTATTTACTGTTCACACTGAAACTTCCTTAATAAAGAGTTGTGCTTCTATCTATGTCTAAACTGGGGGATTCAAGAACATCTCCAAGTTCCTGGTTTGGGATGCATGTCTGGCCACACCTTGGCTGTGTATTAGAACAAAACTTGTAAATAAACTGGAGAGAACCCTCCCTTAAGCTCATGAGTATGGGCAACTGAGGAATCAAAAATTGCGTGGCATTCTGCAGTGTACATGTAAAGGTCAGTTTAGAGGAAGACTATGTCTGACTATTCACAATTGCAACTAAGGAAAATCATAAAAGAAAAAAAAAGAAAAATAAAAAAGCCCAACATAGCTACGTCTTACACACAAGTCCTTGTCCCACAAAGCACCTTCTGTTTGTCTCTATTAGGTGTTGTCCTTATAATATCTAAAAGATCCTAAGGAAATTACATGGGTTGCTCAGAAAGGAGCAGCAAAGAGAAATAGCTACCACAAAGATTAAATCTCTGGGAAATAATAAGACAGTACAGTGACTGTCTGGGATTTTCAAAAGTGACAATTAATTTTGGGTGTTTCCCAGTTTTGGTGCACAAACAGGGACCTTTTTTCAAAAAGTACAGAACGAGTGGTATCTGAAGTTTGGCAGCTTGATTCACAGATCCCCTTAGAACTATTGGCCATTTTATGTTCATTGGCTAAATGACAATCAAGGGATAGGGAGAACACTGCCTACAAACATTTGATGAGGCTCAATGCCAGTGGAAGGAAGTATTTTCAGTCCCCATCTGCAATGAGATCAATTTGTAGGCTAATGCCAGTGAAGTTTGTAGTGATCTTGTTGGCTCTATATTGGTACAATTGCTAAAAAGAGACCTGAAATATTTTTGGGAGTAGAGTTACATAGGTACCATGTAAGAAAGAAAATAAAATAGGGAGTTTACTAGGAAAGTACTTCTTACATCAAGACTTACAGCTCTTGAGGATAATCTTCAAGAAAATCTAATTTACAGGAGCTAATTAGCTTTAGATACTTAAAACCAGACTGGTTGAAATAGTAGTAAATACACAGTAGAGAACAATCTTGCCCAGACAGAAACTACTTGTTCAAACTGGTCCTTTCTGCGTTTGACTTTAGAGTCAATCTTAATGAAGGTTTTGTTTGGGAATATTACAGTGAAGAGTTAAATCAGAGCGGCGGAAGAGAGACATTAAAATGTATAGGGAGAGTAGGAGAAAAGGACTTGTTTTCATTTGAGATTTGAAATGAGATGAAGGGTCACCGAGGCTGAGAAATACACAAAGGCTGTCCCAGACTGCAGCCTGTTTTGAAGAAAAGGCTCTCACATCAACAGTAACTAGATTGTGTGGAGGGACAGACCAAAGTCTAGACAAGTTGCCAGCGGGACAGGGGGACACAGAAAAGAGAGATTTTTTTTCCCCAAAAATTGTAGTGTTTCTATAATTTCTATAATTCTATAATTGATGGCTCTCAGCTGACCAAATTTTAAAGGCCAGGCAGAGAGGATTTTGAATATTCCTTTGTTGTAGCTCTCCAGCATCTAAAAGCATTGTGTTTATCTTCAATGAATTGATTCCTCTTGCTGCAACACAACTTAGCATCATCCTGTGTGCAAGTGCAAGTAGGACTTCTGCTGAGCACAGTAAGAGCTTCATAGTTCCCTTAAGCAGAGAAGGTGCTGACTTGTACAAATGACAGCTTTATATCTGGACGTCATCTTCAGTACTCACATCTCAACAAGAAATTCTGCTCCTCTATTGGTGAATTCTACAATTTGGGGGTCATCCTTTATTTTTGTTTTCAATTTCATGCAATGAAAGTTGCACAGTGACAGTTTCAGGAGGTGTATGTCTACAGGCAAACCATCTACCATGGAGATCCAGCATTTACAGGGTGTGCACTGTTTTATTGCACTTCCAGAGCTGTTGAAATTCCTGAGGCTACTCGTGTAAATTTTTCTGCTTGATCAAATCCCACTTTGCTAAGGTGATAGAAATGACTGGAAACTAAGTTTTTCACATTCATCTTTAAGGATTGCAGGATTTTGCTACTTTTGACTAGCAAATATGTGCATATTCGGATGCATGATCTTAAGCCTACCTGGAAGGGATAGGAACTAAGTGTATTAATTGCAGTATTTTTCATGTAGCAAACCCAGTAAAAGTCAGCAAAACCAAGTTAACATAAGCCAACCTTTTTTTCCCAAACCTTTTTAACCACTGATTGTTGAAATCTATAAGATTTTTTTTCAGTTTCTGTCATTGATAGCATTCACTCAGGGACACTGGTTGTAGCAGCAGTGTAAGAAACTCTCTGGTTCTGGAAGTTGTGCTCAGTATTTTCTTTATGCTTTTTGTGTTCCCAGTGCCATTTTTTCAGAGGCAATACCTGGGTTTTTGCTTTTCTGAGTAGTAGCAAAGCATACATAAACAAATGACTGACATGCCAGGTGATGAAATATCTTGGTACAGATTAAAATATCTATGGATGAAGAGATAATAATATGAGACATTGATGCAAATATGTCTGTCGAATCATTAAATGCTTTGGAAAACCAGAAAAAATTTGAAGATAGATCCCAAGGGAACATAATGAGAGAATCATAGAATTAAGCAAGTAGAATCTCTGTATAAACTAAATGAACTATCAAAGAGTCAGAAGAAAACAAAAATAAGAAAAAAATACCTAATACCTTAGAAATATTATACTCCCTTTAATGGTGCTTGAATTTATTTCCATACTCATAAAAATCTCTTCCGCCTGTCTGTAAATCATTTAAGGCTATCATTCTCTACAAGAGTTCCACCAGAGCTAATCCAGAGTAATTACACTGAAATCTGCAGAATTACTCCAGTTTTACATTGATGTTACAGTGACCATAATCTGACTGTAGGTGACAATTACTGTGACCCCTACTTGCTCTATAAACCATTGTAATTTGCATTTCTACTTATACTTGCCATAAAAAGCTGTGAATTAATTTGACCAAAAAGCTGTCTTGTTCTTAAGAATTGCCTCTCTGTTCTTATGTAAGAATAAAGATTACTTTGATATACTATTTAAAGTTATTGTACAAAACTGTTCTTTTAAAATATGTGTACTGGGATATCTGATGCTAAGTTTGGTTTGACTAGGTAAAAAACTAGTTTGTCAAACTAAGGGGACTGAATTCCACCCCAGAAGTTAACCTTTTCACACAGTTACACCCACTGAGGGGGATTGCTTTTAATTTTATTGGAATGTCTAATTGTACATGCTTTTGCACTTGTGCAGGCATTTTTTTCAGGACTTTACCTTGCTTTCTTAATGGCTTTCTATCACCAAGCTTTCGTGGTGATGTTATATTTTTTGCCATTCATTACCAACTAGTTTTGCTCTCATGGATTTTATATCAACTGCCTTTAAAAAAGAAAGAGATACTTGCTCATGAAGAAGAGAACTCCTCACACAGAGTGAGCAGCATCTCTTCATTCTGGTAAATTTTGTCTTCAGTAATACATAGGACATCCACTCTAGCTGACTTCTGTGAGAACTGCATGTGCACACCTTGTAAAACTTTCCCATTCGCTTTGGCATTTATAAAGAATTCTATTGATTAATATAATTATTTAATAATTTTTGGACACTTCTTTCCAACTTCCATGTAGCTGGGTCACACTGCTTCTCTTAAGAATGTTTTGCTGCTTTCTTAACTGGAAGTTATTTTTGAAATATGAAGCAGTGTGATGGACAGTCTTCTTCATGTTGGTTTTGTACGATGTATTTCCAAAACTTGAAACATAAACAGATTTTCTAACAGTCATTAGCCCCAAAGAGAATTTCTTTAGTATCCCCTGGCCATATGTTACTTTTAGTACAAGCACAGACAGGAAACAGTTTGCAGTAGAAACACACCCTTGGAAAAGTTTCTCACTTCTTAGAGACGGGTCATCATTTAATCCCCGTGAAGGAAACACTTGACAGTTGGGGTGAAGGGTTAATGAATTGCTTAATTTTCCATTCTGGCTTTATAATCCTAATTATATATTTTTTTTGTATGCCTGATAATATTCTGTCATCTGTAACTCCTGCCTCTTGAAACTTTCAAAGCAGGTCGCTATACAGGATTTGCTATGTCTCACAACACATGGAAAGGTAATATTATCCACATTTCAAAGAAGGAAAAGCTGAGGCATGACTTCATATATTCAGGGTTATGCAGGAAACTTGGTGCAAAGTACTGACTTGGTGCAAAGTTTCGACTCCCAGTCCCATGCTCTTCCTACAGAAGAGCTGGTAGTCCAGAAGGAATCAGACTCTTGGATAGCTGGAAGGCTTTCCTCTGGCTACACATAGCAGTAGTTACTCGTCTATTTTCACTTCACTACCTTTCATAGTACATCCTGTATCCTTTTTAATTTAAAACATGTCCTTTTCCCACTGCAACTGGGGAGATTGTTCAGTAGAAGCCTATCTTATTTAAATTTCAAAGGCCTTCTTTGTAAAATACTTCCTTATGGTGGAACCACTAGTTTATGCTTTTAAATAAAATCTTTACTCAGCATGTTTAAAAATTACAGGGCATTGCACACAAGGAGCATTTCAGGTTACATTTGCAAGCAAATTTAGCGTGTACAAGTGCAGTCAGAGCATAAGAATGTTGTGATCTTTTAAGTGACTTCCATTGTTTCGAGGCTGCCACTCTTTGGCTTGACACTAACTAATGTACATGAGCCACCTAAAACTCAAAGAAACTGCATCTCATTCTTTTTGCTTGGCAGCTTGTATTTTTAAGAACCCAAGCATAAAATGCACCATGTATACTTACTTATCACACGACTAATTACAATCCAACTCCTTTGCACTCATGGAATGCACGTTACTACGTCAATTGCAATCAGTCATCACCATAACCACACAGCTATGGCTGAATCCATTAACAGGAGAAATAGCAATGCAGAGGGAACCAACGCAACTGCATGTGGTGGTACCGTTCTTTTCATAGCATCATTAAATCCACAAGCACTTCCAGACACCCCGTTTTCACAGTTAAGCCACAGCGGTCCATGGCACAACGACGTCAGCAGTGAGCAGTGACAGAAGTGTACAGCTGGGAATAGGAAAGTCTACTAATTCAAGTGCTTGCTCTGTGTCTGGACAGGACAGTCTGTGCCATGGCATTTGAGTGACAAATGAGAAAGCAGAGCCACCAGTGAGGCATTATCCGTCTTTTATTACCACTGGTGTAAAGAGTAATCTCAGTCTAAAATGAAAGAAGCTTTTAAAAGTGTTTCATTCCCATTTAAACAGAAAACATGGATATTTTTTCCTGTTTCTTGTACTAGGATTCAATTGTATTGTCCACAAATCTGTGTAATTTATCCCATCACATGGAAATAGAAAACTAGGGAAGGCACAATTACCATGAATGCAAAATATGTTTAAGAGATATGTTAAAATCATACAGCATTCCATGACAGCAAATCATAACATTACCAATTACAGATGGAGAAGAAAAAAAAAAAGGTGTCCTTAATGGAGTGGTTTTATTACCTGGATTATACTATTGCACAACTACAAATAACACTTAGTCCCCTGTGATACATAGCATAGCCTGTCTACCTGAGGTCAGAATTGGGAAACTGCCATTATTTATGGAGAAAAATGTAGGCACATGATTTTTCACAACATATTTTCTGACCCTGAAGTACCAAAATTCCATAGAGAAGTACTCTGACAACTTCAAGAACAGGAGACCTGAAAAGGGTTTTTAGCACCCTAATCTCTGAAAAAAAAATAAAAAATCAGGGGAATGCACTCAAATTCAGTGTAACCAAGTTTGTCTCTAACTTACCTGGTTTGCATGACAGTTTAAAATGAAGCTTAAGATTGGAGGGTTAACATGTACTATAGGATCAGATGCTGGCCCAAACCCTTAGCTAGATGTGACTGGGTAGAAGTCTCTTTTCTATTACAGGAAACTATTTCACGACAATTGTTTCCTTTACAACTTGTAAATAGACCCATTGTCTCTAAGGCTTACCAGGCAGAGACTGAAACAAGCAAACAACCATATGTTCTGCACATTCAGAAAACAAACTATGAATTAATGTATTTTTCATTTCTTACTTTAATCTTAATGAAATTATCATTGCTAGATAACTGCAGGAATACATTAGATATGAAATCACCGGAGGAAAGGAACCACATTTTTTAAGCTGTGTAACAGTGGGAACAAAACCATAAATTATTGAAAATTATTTTATCTGAAAATCACTGAAAATGTGAAGAATGTATCTGTTCCCAGAGAAAGATACTAGTATTTTTTAAAGTAGTCTTTAAGATTTGTATGTTATGCCTGCTGGTGTTGCTGCCTTATTTCTATATGAGCAGTGTATTTTCTCTAAGAAAGCCTGACAGATTCCATTTATTATGCTGTCATTTTTCTTTATTCTAAAGAGAAGCAGACATGACATTACTCAATTTTAATATGAATCAACTATTTTCTTTTCGAGAAATGGTTAGTCAGTGTCAGCAATATTCAAGAAACTTACCTAGGTAGTGGAACAAGGCTAAAAATTGAAGCTACATTAGCTCAAAAGTTTCTGAAGTGTTTAGCTAGAGAAGTCTGCCCTCTGATTTCTGACCTCTCTGCATGTAAACTGTGAACTTATTTTTTAAGTGGTCTGATCGGCAGTGTGTGTAAATAAACATGAGCCTGTGTGGTTTGGTTATTCAGTCCTTGAAGTTATTCAAGCAGACCAAGTGACTGCAAACCCAAGTCAAATGCATTGGTTACTCTTCCATGAGCAGACAATCCAAATTTCAGAGCTAAAAGCTTGTACATTGCGATTAAGATAACCCAGGATTTTCCTGCTTGTTGGGCCCTGAATCGGAGCCCTTTGAGTACCACTATGCATAAAATGGTACTCAGAAGAAAAGTGCTTAGCAAAAGAAAACCAGGGAGGGCCAGAGCAGTCTAACGGTGTAATTTGGAAAAGGCGAAACAGGCATCCCTTCCAAAATTCTACTGTGTGGGCATGGAATTTTTTTTTTCCTTCTGAAACCCTTTGTGTTTAAGAGTTGTCCTTGTCTTTCTTGGGCAAAAATGGGAAAAGAAAAACAAACTAAAACAAAACAACCTGTACAGAGACCTTTATAAATTTTAAAAGTACTAAATACATGAGCTCTCAACAAATAAACAGTCATTTGAGTTGTGCACATTAACTTCCTCCTGACATGCTTCAACCTACAGCAGGGGTTTCCTGTTACATCACTGTACCCGCAGGCTCCTTCCCTGGTGTAAATTGATCTGGTACAGGAGACTTCACTGGAGATAAGGGACTCCTGGTTGGTGTCCCAATGACAATGTCATCTGCATTTGGAACCTAAACATTTCCACATTCAGGGAGGTTAGAGTTCTGTGCCATGTCCACACTCTTGCTCCAGAACCGCAGATGAGCTGACTTTGCTCTTGGTTGCCTTCTTAGCCATTTCTGTGCCCAAGTACTTCTTGCTGCTCATGGGTTTGTAATTCTCTACGGACTTGTTTCATCTTTTGACTTGATTCTGTGTATTTCCACCCACTGGCTCATCTCTTTCCATCTCTTTTCTGGCTGGGAGTTGCTTTCCCCAAAGGTGTAGCATCCACTTTATTTTATGCATAGAAAATAACATTTTAAAGCAGTTTTTGTTTGTTTTAAGCGTATTAGTCTACTCCAATGCCAGTGTCATTCATCTGTCTTCGTAACTAATACTTCTGACGTTCAAATATGGTATGAAGCATAAGGAAACATAACAAGAATTATTCTGTTACAGAAGATGGAATGCAAGGTGGGTTTTCTCTGAAGGGAAATATTCCAAGTTAATTTACTGATATTGCCACAAATACACTGAAGGCAATGGGGCTGCACTGATTAACTATGCCTGCTAAAGCTCAGACTGATGTCCTTGTTACTATTGGTTGTGTAATTATTACCCAAGAAGGGGCTCAGAGGATATTTTTTATGACACTGCTGGAGAGCTTTCTATTACAGAATGCTAGTAAAACAATAATCCAAAAGCAGGTATCATCTTAATGTACTTGCTCACTTGCAACTGGCTTAACCTTGTAGATACTCTTCTGTCTCAGAAACACATTCTACTGCAAACCACTGGCTGTTCCACAGACACTTTAAGTCAAGTAGTTAAATGTTCAAGAAAAGAAATCCGAAACTCAGCTGATTTTGTTAATTTTATCTTGGCAATGCTACAGCCTGAAATGTATTTCTTTACACAAAGGACTGCAGCATCTGATGTGCATCTGTTCTGCTCTGAAGAAAACAAAGCAGCTCCATTTTCACCCTGTTCATCTTCTCATTGTTAAAGCAAATAACGAACAAAATCAGATAGTATAAGAAATGCTCTTGAAATCAACATGCTATTTAATCTTTCTGTGTAATGTTTTCTATCTGCGTGCCTGGGTGTTAGGCCTGTTTTATAGTTTATGTAATATGCTTCAAGTACTTGCAGTGAAGCTACACTTTCTTGGCACAGGTAGCACACCTTTAACATGAATATTGTGACCAAAACCTCTGTCTCCTTCCACACACCAGAACAGACAGATCTCTGCAATAACACCATGGTCCTGTAATGCTATTTAAATAAACGCAAGGTGGTGGGTGAAATTCTGGTACTATTCATACAAAATATTTTTATAGATGTATTTCCTCTGTACCATCTTTTACTTTCTTTGTAGTTAAATTTATCTGCAGCCTCTTGCTAGCTTCTGCATGCTTTAGCAACCATAAATGAGTTAATAGCAAATCTCTTACCTCTGTTTCTCCATTCTGCAGGCATGCAAGCTTTTTATAATTTCTAATGAGTTGATATCCAGCTTCACAGATTCTTAAATGGGGAGGTCCAGGAAAATTTTAATTCCAACTCTGTGCAGGATAATAAAAAGTTTAGCTCCAAATGTAGGAGACTAAATTTGCAACGGGTTTAAGGTAATGCTCACCGAGGACGGTCCTGATTTGTAGCACTTTGACTAAGACAAGTGGGGAATCACAGGGTGCTGTGGATAACAGAGTCATTTTGCAAATGTATAACCTTAACGTTGTGCTGTGAGCAACAATGAATACATCCTTGACTAAAAACAGAATGTAAATAATTTTGTAAAAGTCGAATGTCAATATAGAATGAGTTTCAGATGTCCCTCCATAAAACCTGACTTAATAGCCTGTTGGTGTTGAAACTTCAGACCACTGTTGGAAACGCTAGACACTCCATTTATGTCTAGTATCCTAACCAAAATTACAAGAAAAAAATGGCCAAGATAATATATGAAAAGCACTTCAGGTTTGGGGTTTTTTAAACTGAGAGTACCTTCCTATTTCCATTCTAGTTAAATCTCTCATTGCATAAAGGTTACAGCTTTGTATAATAAGTATTTATGAAGAACGTCTGGAGGAAAGACTAAGTTGGTTGTGGTTGTAAATGGAGTTCAGTAGCTAAAAAAACAGTTATAATCAATGTACTAAAGTAAGTACAGATAACATTTTTATACCATTCCTCAATAGCAAAGTATTAGAAAATAAACAAAATAGAATTAACCCTGGAAGTAAATTGTTTTCTACTTCAGTATATTATTCGATCTTTATTTATCTCATCAAGGAAGTGGCTGAAAATTTTGTATCATGTCAAATGTTTACTGTCACAAACCAGAGTGTTACCACAAGACATAAACTGACTATATCCAGTACATCTAAATTGCAAGGCAAAGCATTTTTTCTTTGCTTTGCTCTTTTCCAGAGGGTAATTGCCAAACATGACTGCACTTCATTTGCTAATAATAACGCTCTTGAAAAGCAGGGTTTGAGAGGTGAAAGTGCATGAAGCAGTACACACTATGACTCTACGATTTCAAAGGCTTGCTTTATTTTCAATCACATACATATAGTAGTTATTCATACAGAGGAATTTTAAAATTTTGAGCATGTTTTCTGTTCTTCCTTCTAAAAAAATCTAATTAGTTCAGGATAGAAGACACATGTAAGTCATTTCCTGAAGTTATTATACTTTTCTGAAAAGCCTGGTGGTGGTTGGAGTTGAAATTCAGGGAGCAGAGAAGGGGATGGGGCTGTCAGACTCCTACACGACACTGCTGTAGTGAAACCGTGCATTTAACTCCTTCTCACACCAGGAAAAATCAGTCACCACCAGTAAAAAAGAAAAATGAGCTAAAACCTCTTGAGCTGCTATTTATTTGGTTGTTTTACAGAAAATAATTACACCTACTCTCAGCAGTTAAGCAGTTTCTTTGTCAGCCTCCACCTCTATATAAGGCTTGACCTTGATTCTGACCTTGTTCAGCCAAATCTCCTTCTGGACAGTGAAGGAGGAATTTTTGCTTGAAGAAAGGATACAACCTGTGTGAGTAGTTAGTGTGCAACCTGTTAGTAAAGGAGAATGTACACATGAGGTCTGAGATGAAATGACGGCAGCGAGTACCTGAATTTCCCTTTCTCACTGAGGCCTTAATGCTCTGCTGCTGTGGCATCCATGGCTGAGATAAGGAGGGGACTGTAACGCGCCACAGTGAACTCCGCTCCTACAACATTTTTGTCCTAAAAGGGGAGGATGAGATTTTGGTGTGTCAAGAATGTGGAGGGAAAGGGTTAAACTCTAAAGGGTACTTAATAGGATAAAAGTATACCTCCCATAATTTTTCACCATCACATTAGTTCTTTTACTTGCAACTCTTAAGTCCTGCTCAGTTGGAGAATAGTAATTTTCTTTCCCAGCCTTAAGAGCCTTAATCTTTTAAGTTTGAAACTCTCTGAATGAGTAGGTCAGAACCATGTGAGTTAGTTGGAAGAGGCCTCCCACAGGCAAGCCATAGGATAGTTCTTAGCCTGCATGACAATAAACATTCCCATTTCTACTACCAAACTTCAGGGAAAATATCATGCGCCAACTGAAACAACACCTACAAGTTGAATTATTTGACATTAAAGGCCACAACCCCCAAACCATCAATAGTTCTCAGAGCACCATGCAGAAGCAGAGGAGTCCTCCTGGCATGGAGAGGAATGATGGGGAATCCACTGCTTCTCTGCAGGGGAAAGCTATCATGCCTGTATTCACACCATAGGACAACGTGTTGGGCAACCCCAGCACTCCCTTTTTCCCTACCCTGATGTGCATTCATGTGTGTAGATGTTTTAGGGGTAATCTCACACATGGTTACAAACCCTAATGCTCCAAAAATACATGTGGCATTTAACCAGCTTTTGACCTGGGCTGAAGGTGAAGTTCTGATTTGTTGTTATTAACAACCAGTTTCTTGCAGGGAGACTGTTTCCAATTAGCAGGTGTTGTTTTGTTCTATTATGCTCATTAAACTTGGTATTTCCTAAAAGAGTGATGACTGTAACCAGTGTGGCTGTCAGGTGTTTATTCATCAGTTCAAAATGCTGAACACAGCATCAACAACCAAACTGCTTGTAGTGCCAGAGCTCTTTCAACCAGCTGCTCAGCAGTCCAGTAGTATGTCACTTCAGTAGAGTTGATTATGGCAAAGAAAATGCCACTGTGGTAGATTAATTTGTTAATACTACTGAGACACCTGTACGCCTCAGTAGTTCAAAAGAGTGGAAGGAAGAGAACGAAAATATCCTCTGCATTGCAGTGACCTGGGGGCAAGCCTACACCCTTATTTCAGTGCTGTGTTGTAAGAAAAAAACCAAAAAACAAAGCTATTGTGCTGAAATGTTTCCAGGGATATTTTCTCCAAACACCACACCAATTGAAACGAACTGCTGTCTATACGTAAAGTCATTTACTTTTTTAACTTGCCTTTGAACGTACTAAGCAGTGTGATAGGACTTAGACACACATATCACAGATAGGATGTAATTTGTACTGAAAGAAACACCTGACAGAAACTCACCACCTGAGACAGGCCTTACTGGATTCTGATTTACAAAAAATTTGGTGAGGAAAACGGTTTTCCATTCAGCTTGTTGAATGAATTGCAATTTTTGAGTTAGTTGCTGTGTTGTTAGTACTCTGACTGTTCTTCCCCCTAATGCTCTTCTGCGAAGAAAAAAAAAGAGTGTTCTCGTGTGCATTTACTCTATTATGTGGCTGCTCCCTGCATATTAACTGTACATCACCTAAAACATCAATTCAATGACAATATGAATTCCCTGCATGCACTTCACCATGTAGAGCAAAGTCATTAGCTCCTCACAGCAAAATTGCAATGTTGATGCAGTAGCATTTTTTTCTTTACGTGTAATACACTTCTTACAGGCAATGTAGCAGGAATTTGCATGTAATCATCATTTTAAATGGCTTCTCTGACATGGTGAAATGAGAGATGTGATAATTACTGAATGCTATTATCTTTAAGAGACTCATTTCCTGAGCTGATGGAGTAGCCCCTAATAAATAAATGCACTAGAGCATAAAACAGAAGATATAAAGCTGTATCACTTGGCAAGATGCATGATTTTAAAAATGCCATAATGTTTGCTTTATGTGGGAGCAGCAGGTTCAATTGTAGAGATCTAAATGAAAGTTTAATCTATTACTCAAAGTAGACATTGACTGTTTCCACTGCTACAGAAGTTGTTATAGAGCTAAGGAATAATTAATGACAAAGTTGATCTCTGTAGTTTGGTGGTACTGATGAGAGCCCACACAGAGTGCTGCATTCAGCTTGGGAGTCCTTAAAAAGAAAAGACATGGACATGCTGGAGCCAGTCCAGAGAAGGGCCATGAAGGTGGTAAGAGGGCTGGAGAACCTCTCCTATGAAGAGAGGCTGAGAGAGCCTGGAGAAGAGAAGCTCTGGGGAGACCTTATAGCACCTTCCAGTACCTAAAGGGGCTTACAAAAGGGTTGGAGAGGGACTTTTTACAAGGGAATATAGTGATAGGTCATGGGGGGATGACTTTAAACTGAAAGAGAGCAGATTTAGATTAGATATTGGGAATATATTCTTTACTGTGGGGGTGGTGAGGCACAGAAATAAGTTGCCCAGGAAGTTGTGGATGCCTCATCCCTGGAAGTGTTCAGGGCCAAGTTGGATGGGGCNTGGATGGGGCCCAACCTGCTCTAGTGAGAGGTATCCCTGACCATGGCAGGGGGACTGGAACTGGATGACCTTTAAGGTCCCTTCCCACCCAAACCATTTCATAATTCTATCATCTTGTGTATAATATCAACAAAATTTGAACCAAGGCATATTTAATGTATGGTTAAGAGAATGCCTTTCTGTTAAAGTGGCCATAGAAAACCACAAAAAAATCCCAAATGGAGCAGAGATTTGAAAAGAGCTCGACCCAAATGACTTTCCCAATATGATAGTGTTGTCCAGTTGTACTGCTGTCTGATGGCTGAGCTGTCTAAAGGGAAGAGGGATATGCTAAAATAACATGCCTATTTGGACATAGCTTTGCATGCTCTGTTGGAAGAAGTTTTCACTACATAATTTCAGACTGCTGAAAATTCATAAAAGGCAATTGTCTAAATTCTTTGTGGCCTTTTACTTTCAGGACTTCAAATAATTTTGAAGAGATTGAGCATGGCCAAATCTACCCACACCCCAACTGGCTTAGCACCACTTTCTTCTACCCCTCAATTCTGCTCATTTGACCATCTTTCTTTTTATCCCCTGCGCTACAGGCAGCCATTTACACATATTCATACACAAAAACTATTGGAAAAGGAAGAAAAAAATAACCAAAACTTACTGAAAATGTAGAATTATGCTTTGCCCCTAATTCTGGAGCATCCAAGAAATGCCCCAGACCATCAAGTACACGATGAACTGTCCAAGGTCTGTCTGTGTGGACCAGAAATCCAACAAGCAGATGATTTACAGGCTGAAGGGCTCGCTGAAGTTTGCCCCTGCTGGAGCCTTGAGCACATTTGTGCCTTTAGGTGTCACTCTCCACCTGTGCCGTGCATTCTCCTCACTGAAGGCAGCTGTATCCGTGTCACACCAGCTGAGGGAAGAAAAATTCCAAGGCTGCTCTGTTGCTACAGCTCTGCAATACCACATTCATAGGAGCAAGATGAGTACAACATTAACCTGAGATCAGGGATCTGATCTAACACAGAGAAGACACCGGGATAACGATGGTTGTCTTCCTCCAGTAGCTTTCAAAAAAGACTCTTTGCACTGCACACTCTGATTTTTAAATATTTTTTCCCCTCCGCAGTTACTGGACAGTATTGTGAATTGGTTTCAATGCAATGCAAATCTGATGTATAATCACAGTCCTGCTGGATTTGGTGTCACAAAACAGTGGTAGTGAATTTTTGCAGAGTGTTTGTGATAACTGCTTAGAAACCCAACGCCAAAAGCGATGGAGAGCATGGTGGTCCTGGCAGTTTGTTTGTGCTCATAGTTATGGCCAAAAGGGGAAATTAAAACTTCATGTATTTGTGACATGTGACAACGTTGGCAAATGAATTATTTTCGCAATAGCTGCTGTGATTTTATTGCCATGTTCACTAACCCCGTCTTGTGCTTGTGACAAAGTGTCAGAAAGCTAAAACTGATGAGTGCAACTGTTCTGGAACCTGACCAGCATTCTCCCACTCACCCACCTGCAGCCAGCAGCATGGTATTGTGTTATAGTTGTTCACTACAAAAGATGTTACTTTTCTCCTTTCTGGTGAAAAGGACGAGAAGTCTGCACTTAGACAAAATTTAGTCTTTTCCTTTACGTAGAGAATCATAATAATCCTTCAACTAACTGACATTTCAGAAAGACATACACTAAAAATCTCAGAGCACTCCTACTCTCAGAACATAGGTATGTTTTCTGATCTGTTACATGGCATTAGGCTTCTAAAAACAAATCTGGACTGCTTGGAAGTCTGAATTTCAGTGGTATTTCGACATTGGGTTTGATTCCTGGACTATATCTCATTATGTTCATTGATTTTAAAACCAGGGCTTCATCCTTCAGTCCACTCAATGACATGCTAGACCCTAGAGTACTTCCAATTTTACTGAAGAGAGCTTTTGCACATACTCTGAATTTATCTATGTTCAAATCCCGTTATGTCTGATTTGAGGCTGACATTAAGAAAGAGTCTCCATTTCCCCCCGAACACCCATATCCACATATCTCTCCCTGAAAGGTGAACTGCTCTCTGGAAAACAGATGTGGAGTGGGCACGTCTAACAGCAGCCTGTGGTGACACACTTCCAGAAGTTTCACTGTTAGGGCACTCTGGATAATCATTCATACTAAAAAAAAGCAGAAAAACAAAAAATGAGCATTTATTCTAGATGTGATTTAGTGTTCTGATGATACACTTGAAATATATCCTTTTCCTTTTAAGATTATGCAACTGAACTGAAAAGGTAAGACTATTCCAAGAGCAGGAATATCATCTAGGGAATGCTGAGGACAAATCTGTCAAAGCATGAGCTTAAACGTATCTTCCAAGACAAAAAATTCCAGAGCTAATCTTTCTGAACGTTTGTTCATGGCAAATCAAGACTTACAGACATTTTCATAGCATCTGCCATCAATTTGTTAATCACAAACACCTTCATCTTGTAACATCAGACGTGCCTTTGCCTAGCTGGGGTTAACAGCAGAAAGGGGTCACGGTACAGCTTTTTACCTCACCTATACCTTAAGCCAGTAATTGCTTTGGAAAATGGAAGGGGTCTTTTGTTGCGTTCACTACTTCTTTGTAATTTATGCCTCATGAGTTTGTAAGTATCAAAGATAATTTCCCTTATTCTCCAATGATAGAAGTGGAGAAGGGAATAATTTCACACATTTTAAATTTAGCCTGGAGGAATGTTAAATGCCCCCACTGTTAGTGCCAGGCTTATGATGCAAGAAAGGCTAAAGTCTTCCAGACAGCAACAACAAACCATTCTCCATTATGGGACTTACTTAACAAAAGCCCCAGTCTATCCATTAAATAGACATATTCAGAAAGAGAACTATTTTATCCAGCATCCTAATCCCTACTTCTTACATAAATGCTCCTGGAATGTGGACAGAACCTCAGATGGAAGCACCAGGGGACAAACAACACTTCTTCCCAGCAGTCAATTTCAAAATAAGAAAAATACATTAGGAAATTGGTTTTAATTTGACCAGCTAAACTTTCTGCCTGGCTCCTTACACTATACTGACAATCATGTTTTCTTGGAGGCAGCTTTGCAATTCAGGCTCTAAGCTATACCATTAACAGAGGAGTTGGGAGAGCAACAAAATCTCAGTCTCTGTCTGTACGTACTTCAAGAGAGCCCCAGCCACAGGGCGGTGAGTGGACCCTGCAGAACCATTGCTTTCTAAGCATCAGCACAAACACAGAAACAGTGAAAACTGAACACTCTTCAGCAGAGGGTTCCACAGGAGAAGCATAACTTCAGCTGTACCATCAAACAGAAAGCGAGTCCCACGTGCAGATCACAGCAGTCACACGTACTGTGAGGGCACTGTGGGCTGCTCTCATGGCACCTAAACGGGCCTTACAGCACCACGGTAAATGTTCACCCGCCTGAGCACAAGGTTGTTCACTGACCTTCCTCCCTGTCGTTTGCCTCAAGCGGAGGGAGAGGGGAGTTTAGCAGAGGCACTTTGATCTCCTTCCACACAGACGATTCCATTGATCCGCTGCAGCCCTCAGCCTGCAACACGTGCGGCCTCTCACCACACGCGAGGCGTTCCAGCCATCACTCGAGCTTGTGGGAAGCTAAATCACAGTTACAGCTTCAGATCTGGATTCAGTGATGTATAAGTCACCGAAATATGGTCATAAAAATTTTGACTCCTGAAAAGGGCAAACCTCTCAAAAGGAGATAACTCTTCAGTGGTTTCAAAAGGTAGCCAGTAAAACAATAAAGCAGGTCCCTGTATTAAATGGCTGCCCCCAGTTTGCAGCAAGAACCACAAAACCAAAATTCCCCAGCCTCCACAAATCAGAGGTCTCTCTTAGATGTTGTAGCTTGGCCAATCTCTGCATATACAAACTTCGAGAATAATAGACTTTGAAAATTGTCCTGTGTTAGCAAATCAGGGCAAGACTACCAGCTGTGCATAGTTTGTTTGAAATGACATTCAAGTACCAGCAATTCTAAGAACTTCTTTCTTTACAGTCCTTACAAGGTGCTTTAATTCTTTCTTTTCTGCAGCTCCCCCCTTCAATTTGTTTTGACAGAAAGCTCTTTGTGATTTTAATTTTCATCTCCACACGATTAATCCAAATATAAGCATGTCCTTTGTGTATTGTGGTTTGACTTACTTGGAAATGTTATGGACATACACAGCTTGTGCAAGAATTGAAAAACAGAGCAATGTTTTCCAAAAGATAGCACCTCTCTCCTGGCTGTTGTTTTTTATCTAGAGTGAAGTGTGTTCAACTTTGTGAAAAATCAGTCTCCAAATAGTAACTCTGCAGTTGGTATGGTGGTTTGGCAGTGGGTTTTTTTGTTCATTTTTCTTCTGGGTTTGTTGTTGTTGGCTTGATTTTCTTTTACATTTTTTAATGGGGGTAGGGATGGGAGAGGGACTAGCTTTTACGTGGCAGATTTCCTTCATTCTGTCCAATCGTGTCAGAACATTTCCCCCCACCCTCCAATATTTTTAGGTAGTCAACCGGAAGAATAGACTCTAAAGCTACTCAAACAGTCTGAGTCTCATATGTCTTAAGATATCTTTACATTTCTGTAGTGCTGTAAACGCTTCTTGAATGAAGCCCACCAGAAGGAGCACTAACTGAATTTAGTAGTCCTGGCAATGTCCACGTGTTTACAGCTTTATCTGTGTTCCCTGTGGAGGGCTGAAGGAAAAGAAATAAGAAGCCAGGAGAGCTGTAGGAGCACACTTTGCATCTTCTTCATTGATACCCTTCATGCCATTCAAATAGGACTCCGGAATACACTACTTTAATTAGCAAAGCTTTTTTTAAAGTAAACAACACAAACACTCCTTTTAGGACAGTCACAGTCTCCCCTGCTGGACATACAGGCTTTTTGGCAAGATCACATTCAAACAGCATGAAATTCACCCATGGGCACATCTCGAGAAGGCCCTTGCACCACTTTAACTTCCATTTAGCTGCTCTGGAGAGGAGCGAGTGGTTTGTGGGATAAGGACAGTTTTCCTCCAAAAAAAAAGATGGTCCAAATCCACATCTGTAAAGATCAGCAGTTTTACCACTATAAGGTCATAAAGGTGTAATATAGGCGTCATGCATAGAGTACATACCATATTTCAATTGAGTCCTGTCCCTGAGTGACTTTGAGCCCCCGTGAAAGCACAACACACAGCAGGCCCGCACTGGAGCCCTCGGTCGCCGTGTTTGCTGCGTTGTGCTGCTTACAGGGAGCACTGCAAAGTCATTCAACTGACAGAAGTCAAGACAGCAGTGAGAAGAGTATCCTCATGAGGAAGCTCTGACAGGATTCCTTTTGACACATGGGAGAACATGAGAGTCCCATCTTAGTTCAGTAATTGCTAAACAAACAGAAATCGGAAATCATTAATGTGACATTGACCCATAAAACACCCATCACTGAGGCCGTGTTCTCCCCTGTGCTACACACAGGGAACAACAGATGCTCAAAGTGAACAGGGTAAGAACAAAACAGTATGGAAATAATGTTGGTTCCTTAACAAATGTCTTACTGTAGTCCATTTATGCTGACTGACACCGGTTGTTCTTTTCAGTTATAACTGTGCAACAAAATCAGACATGTCTCATCTTCCAGTCTTGATACTGAGCTGTTGCTGTTGTTGATTTTCTTTTGTTGGTCAAGTTTTTAATTTTTCTTTTTTTTTTCCTTTTTTTTTTTCATTTTCTTTTTTTTGTTTACATCTACGTTTATCAACACTGATACATTACAGATCTTGTTAGTTATACTTTGAAGTCTGATCATGCAGAACTACAGGCAGGTGCAACTTAGATCTTATTACAGGATGGACATGGCAAGGTGAACAGTTGTTTTTGCTAGTTAAGATCTGGAGCTTTGTTATTGTTGTGGCTTAATGTATACTGGCCATAAGTCCCACTTACCCAATTTACTAAATATACATGATTCTATATGTACACTGAAACTTCCAGCACCCTCCTTTATCAGCATGTGACTGACTCAGGAGAAGGTCAGAGGTCAACCATATTTAGGCAAACAGCAGCCTTATTGTAAAAGATTTTAACAGAAATAACTTGTTGGATTATTACATATTAGTTACAGAGGAAGGAAAAAAATAAATCAATACAACTATTTACATTATAAATATCTTGCTTTCCAGAAGACAAGAATGGCCCTGTTCAGTGAAAATTAGCAAAAGAGACCTGTCTGAAATGATAAGCATGGTAAGGATACATTTATTTCCCAAATTGACTGTTTTCCTTCAATGTGTGCTTTTCAGCTTTTCGCTCTCTGGTAAAAAGGCACCATTAGCCTCAGTTGAAGTTTTTCAACATTCTTTTGTCAAATCAAACCCTCTTTAAAACTCAAACTTGCCATAGGTCAATGAGCCTGAACACGCATCAAGTTAAACATTTCACCTCTTGCAATCAATAGTTGATAAAAAAACCCCAAACCAACAACAAAAAGAAAAAAAAATACCAGGCCACACTGGCAAGTTCCTAATATACTAAGCAGATTCCACTAAATTCCACTGGACAGGTCTGTTTTCCAGCTCATTGGTGAAGATGACACATTCACCATTCCCCTGCCCCCCCAAGTATCTTACTAATTAAGACATTACATATTCATATAGTATTCAAACCTACTGCACAATGATTTTATTTTTGTGTGTGTGTTTGTATGTGTGTGAAAAAGATCACCTTGAGCTTGCAATTAGTTAACTGTGTCCTTTGTAAAGTGGTGGAAGTTCAAATAAGCACAGCCGTCAGATTCTTGAAGATGTGTGATTATGTTACAATTCCTCTCTTTATCTGCACCGAGAACTTGGATCGAGTATGAGTAGAACAGAGGTTCTAAAAATCACATCCACATGTACACCCCCTCTTTCCTACACACACATATAGAAGCAAAGAAAAAGAAAAGCCTAAACTTTAGCAAACCACTAGCTCAGACTCTCTTTTGCCAGACTATTAAAAGAAAACTAATTGTTCCCTGCAGGTTTTCTTTCATATTGCTCTCCCTGGAAGCACAGAGTTTGTTGCTAAATGCCTTTTGTGTTTGTTCATTTTTGCATGTTTGAATTCACACAAAATTTTAAACTCTCAATAAGCATGAAGGAAGAAATATAAATAAATAGATCTGAATGAATAGAAATAAACAGATATGAAACTAAAATAATTCTTGATCCTTTGAAATACTGTGAAGCTTGCAATATAAATAAGCTAGCACTGGTTACTAAAAGTGATTTTGAATTAAAATATTCCAATTCCATTTTACGATAATTTTAGAATACTCAAAACACTTTTTATTTTAAATAAAAAATTTGGGAGTTTTACTGAAAGTGACTCTCTCAGGCAGTTCTAAAACTTACTACTAGCACATTTTTCATGAGAAAATAAGGGTTTCTTCTTCGTGGAAAAGAAATCACTGGTGCTCACTGACAAATTTAGAATACAATCCAAATCAGTTAAGTAGCACTACTTTGGAACATTTCCTAAAGGCATTGCAACAGGTCTAATTGTTATCCCAAACTTTGAAGATAAAGCAATATATATGAAGATAAACCACATATATAAGAGCCAAATTTGCTCTAAGTTTGCAAGAGTGACATAGTGACATGGTCGTCTGTCTCATGTAACCTTCGGAGGCCAATGTTGTGCAGGAACTGGTGATTTCCACAGGAAAACCATCAGTGCATTAGGGCTTGGAAAACCTGATCAGGCTTTCTGTAGCTTGGGGGTTTTAAAGTTTTTTTTATGACACACTACCATACTTGCGCTCCAATTTAAGTCCATTTTATACAATGAAAGCTTGCTAAGATCTATTTGTACCATGGAATTCCAGATAGCAGGGGGGGAACATCAACCATGATGCAATTCGCATAAATGACTGTGACCAACTCAAATATCTGAACTCTCTGAAGCTGTATATAAACAGAATACAGTCAAAACTCACAAAATACATTCCAGCTACTAAGTCAGTATCTGAAGACTGTTTTCAAAAATTACCAAAAATTTTAGATTAAAAACATATATAACCTTGCATCAAGTTGTAGGAAATCCATACTTCACCCTCATTTAAACTCAGCAGTGAGAAATAAAATGGAGGGAGGGTCTTTTAAGATCCATTCCAACTTTTTTCTTTTTTTTTTTTCTTTGTACTATCCAGAAGTTCTCCACCTGAAAATAAAGCACGATGTTTTGCAAGTTTCCTCTCCACCTTCTCAATGCTGTTTCTTGCAGCTAGTGCTCTGAGCAGTCATTGATAGTTAAGATGCTGCTGCCATTCTCCTCACCCTGCTGGTGGCCAAGTACATGACTTCAGTAAGCCCCTTGGGACAGAATTTCTTCAGGTATTGAGGCACTTAAGATACCAATAGGCTCTTAAGCATATTTTCAAAAATACCAAGGTGTCCAGCTGCCATTCAGGATGATGTAAGTTATACCACTTCTGGCATAGGCTCTCTGATATCTCTGATTACCTCTTTAGTGCCTAAACACCTTGGAACATCTGTCCTAGATCTCTGGCTTCCCAACTTCCTTCATCTCTGCAGTGTTGGCAAATATGCTTACAACTGCAAATCCCAGAGAATCAAGTGAAAATTGCTGCCCAAACAATATTCATTTAGTAACGTTTTAAACAGAAGTAGATTTAAAAGATCAATGGCAAAAATAAGAAAAGCATCTATTATTATCAAGCTGAGCAAAATGTTGGAATAAAGGGGAACAGACTTGAAGAGGCAGGCATCAAAACTTCTAGAAAAAAAATGGTTTCCCTTAAGACACCCTTAGAACATAATCCCTACAATCTTTTATTCAAGAGCTCATGCACTGTTTACGGTATCAGCTGACAGCACTGAATTCCTGGCACAAAGCACGACAAAGGATGCTATTCCTGCTTGACAGTCGCTACTTCAGTTTGGACCAGAACTGTAAAGAACTAATACTTTTCTTCATTGATGGCTTTTTTTTCTAGTGTCCAATGTGGACAGCTCCAAGTCTCCTCCCCCAGACAGAGCTTCTCATAAAGGAGACTACTTTGAGGACAAAAAGAGATGCAGTAATTCTTTTAGGCCCCATTTCAGCAAGGCACTTCAGCACACGCTGATGTCGATCACTGCTGAGCAAAGGACAAAAGCACATGCTAGTTAAATTCTTGTAAGCATCCTACAGTCTCCATTAGATGTTTGAACAAGCACTGGTGCTTAGCAGAACCAGGGTCTAAAGCTGTGTTAACTCCTGCGTTGTGAAATTACCTTCTCTGGTGACTGATTCTCCACCCAGCACTCACGAACCCAAACAAGACTGAATTTTACCATGGGATTAAGAGTCCAGTTTTTGGCTTCAACAGATGAAACATGGGAGGTGTACAAGTCTCCATCTACTATACATGGCTTCTCTGCTATTGCCTGTGCCACATCTCCGTAACATCACTGGCAATGACCTGGGATTACTCCAAGTTTCTACAGCCTACACTGGTGGTATTTTTGCAGTTCCTCTTACATCCAGCTTTGCCTCTGTGAGACACTTTGCTTAGTTTTGTTTAAATAACACACCCAAATGGTGCACACTAAGGAATGTAAAGTAGATATGAGTTACCTGAATATTATTCATATGTATCTATGGTGAATTAAATCTGGAGGTGATATATTTAATTATTGCTAAGAAGTCACCCTTGGTGTTATTGCCTACATACCTACAGAGCTTTGCTGTTAACCTTTCAATAAGTTTATGATCATTGGCTTTGAATTGAGAGTTATATCACTCAATAATGACATGATGTTTCATGGCTTAAGAGAGAATATTGCTAAATATATTTAGCAGTAGTAAATTATTGCTTTTGAAATCACTGCTCTGAGTTTTTAGAACATTATCAACCTAATTTTATTCTGAAAAAAATTTTGATAAAAATCTACCAAAAATATAACCAGGGGAAAAAAATCCCACTTCCTACAGCAATTCTGATACAGCTCAGACTTACCAAGTCTGAAATTATTTTATATCCACTTAATTTTTATCTCCCCTCCTCCCCACCCTGGAGAGAAGTTTTTTCTTCTCTTTCTTCCCTTTGGACAAAATCTGACTTGATACTCAATTTTTTTTCCTACCACAGAATGGCAGGCTGGGAACCCACTCAATAAAACAGTCCTATTTTGGTAGAATTTTGAATACATAAGAATTAGTGAATTAAAAATATCCACTACCATAGTCTAAACAGTATCTCTCTCTGACATATGGAAAAGCATTAGAGTTGGATTTAGCTCATTTCAGTTTACATGGCACACTTTGGAAAAGGAACAGATGACCCAGATTTTAGTTAATTTCCAACTCAGATAATGATGACCTTGCAGTGGAAAATGCCAACTGCTGTTTTAGCTGGAAAAATATTCAGTTGTTCTGAAATTCTGTGTGGAGTTTTGTCATTCTCTGGTACAAACACTTGCTGTTACTTACCACTGGAAATCCTGTGTATTATTTCCTGGTAAATTCAATTTGGCATTCAGTCACTGTTGGGTTTTTCAGAACTTGTCCAAACTGCCCAAGACCCCTGACTGTGACCCTTCCAGCCCAGCATATGGGTTGATTGATAACCTCTGCTATTGCTTAGAACATAGGAAAATTAGACTCATGCACTCTGTGGTTCTTTTCCATGTGACACAGCTGCTAAAACTTCCTGGGGAGTCCAATAATTTGTCATGAGCAAATAAAGAGCCAAAAGCACCCAGAGAAGGCCTGTTCTCTGGGTGGCAGAGGTGCCTGCAAGGGAATGGTTTAAAGAGAAAACAACCTCTAAGCTGCAAACACACACTGAGAGGGAGTGGGCTGCAAATGTCCTTTCTCTATCTAACCTAGCAAAGACCTAGACATAAAATAAAAACAAGTTGTTGCATGTCCTTTTGACCATAATCTGCTCATTCCCCAACCCTGTCATACCCTCTAATTTACAAACATACATGTAATTCAAAATAGCCTATCTATGACCTAAGATGACAACTCACTTAACACTGACAGAAAAGTAGCTTACTGGTATCTTTCTGGGCTTAGACATGCATAAAAAACCTTCATTCTTGTTCCCTGGAGCTTGCAAAGATACATGTGCTTCCTTCTAACCCGGTCTTAGCTTGGTATATCTCCTCTAAAAATCAGAACAACAAGTCTTAACATCCACAAACTAACATTTTTCTATGAAGCTCTGTGGCTTCTTCTTTCAATAAAACTGGTTATTATTTCAAAATATATATACAACTCTCAGCAGAAATTTGGTGCTACATCTTCAAGTGTCTGAGGGGGCCACAGTCCTGTGTGGTTATTTACACTTCCACAAGTCCTCATACAAGATATGCAACCTCATCAATGAGCAAACAAATAGAGTATATACTGATAATATCCCATATGTAGTTACGCAGTTCACCTGGAATGGGCCATTGATAGTTGTGGAGTGCACACTAAGTGCTATGCAGATGTGCAGGCACACAGCTGCATGCACTGCCAGAGATCTATCGGCACGTGTGTGTTTATGTGCTATTTGTGTATGAGGAAAAAAGCATGGAGATCCCTGTCTGCCTCACAGGGCAGGCGACAGAGCAGAGAGGGACGGCAGACACGCACTCGTATGGTGGAGAGTGGCTACTGCACACCTTGTCATGCCAGTGTGAAAAAGACAGTTGCAGGTTGCTGGTTTTGCAGCCATTCATTTTACATCTTGTGGGGAGGGGGGTAAAAAAAGGATTTTTCAGTTCCCTTTTTTTTTCCCCCCCCAGTAAGCATCACTGGAAGAAGACCAAAGCAGAGCAATTATAAGTTAAATATACACTTGAGCTTAGCTGCATTACATAACTCTGTAGGAGAAGCAGGCTGAAAAGATTTTGTTTGTTTGTTTCGCTTAAATCTTTGTATTTTATTTCTCTTTCTTTTCATCTCTTAGCTCCCGTTAATGTTTCCTCCTAGATTCCATCATCCTCTGAAGAACGCTGGGTTTCGCAGGCAGGCGGCTAGTCACCTGCAACAACCGAGGGGTCCCGCAGAAGCTTCCAGGCTGCTGTCCGTGTCAGACGCCAGGGTTTGATCCGTGGACATGGATGAGATGTCGTTGACAGATGAGGATGGAGGGAGGCTCTCACTGCTGTTCACTGCTGCACCTGTGCTACGAAAACGAACACCAACGTGATTAAACCTGAAACCCCAGAATGTGTCACGTGCTAAAAAGCAAAGGGTCCTTACCTTGCGGCTTCAGGCAAGTCAGTACACAGAGCATTTTACACAGCGGCAAACAAAACCAAACTTTAGACACTGGATAATATTACGTATTTTACCAGGAAATTCTGTCCCTCAACAGGCAGCTTTGAGAAGTTACAGCTCATGCTGTGTTTGTCACCCCACTTCGTTTTAGCCTTCTCAGAGGTCCAAAACACCCAGCAGCCAGATGCCTGATAGGATCATACAATGTGTGATCAAAAAAACCAACCCAACCCTATCCTCTGTACCCTTCTCATAAAATTCCAGTTTTCTTACTGGCACCCTAGTAGAGTGGGTGGGATCAAATCACCTAGAGGCAATGCAGCAAGGAGATGGCCGTGGGGCAGGCAAGGCAGGTTTCTTCCTCTCAGTTAAGGACTAGGTGACTAAGCCCAGGATTTCAGTTATCACTCCATTTTTTTACATTCAAGTTTACCTTGCCTCTGTAAAGTTATGGCAGTACCAGGCATTATCCAAAAAAATCACTTTGATTTTATGAAATAACGAACGTACCTTCTTGAGATTATCATTAACGTGACTGAACATTTATCACGTCTCTGAATATTATCAGAAATTAACTGTCCTATAAAAGCAGATAACTGAATGACACATACAGAGCCATGTAAGGAGTGTATTTATCGTGCACCTATGGCTGCTCAACTGTCACTGCCCATTAAACTCAGCACAAACTAAAGTTCTCAGAGTAGCAAAAACCAGTTTGGTTGGTATTTCTTTCCCACTGAACTTTCAGGCAATGTTTTTTTTTTGTGCTCCTTACACCAAAATTGTCACTGTCTTCAGTTTGAGAGGGATATGTTAGTTTTCATTAAGTATTCATGACAATAAAATATGTAATTTTGCATGATATTGCACAGGTGGAAATCGCAGCTAGTCACAGTGACACAGGTCTTTCTTCTGCAGATAGATGCCATTCCACTCTTAAGTCTGAAAAGTTTTCTCAGATGACTTGTACAGACTTTCATTTCTGCAAAAAGGCCAGGAATGAGCATCTATTATCTAGCAAAACCACAGAACTCATATATTCCTAATACAGAAATTAATAGCCATCTCTACAGCCTAGGCAAAATATATGATGTAATGGGCAAAAGGATATTTCTGTCACTTTCCAGTCTGCAATAAAAACACTACTTTGAGAAAACAACCTCCATACCATTCCTCCAACCAATATTCTATATTCCTCAACTTTTTCTTCCCTTTATACACATCCACTATAAATATGCACAAAACAGAGACAGATATACTCACATTCAGAGCTCCAGATGGGAACTGCTTTTTGCTGTTCTGGTAGTACAAGGATATTATGGCATCAGAACCACCCTTAAATTAGTTTACCCTCCTGACACATTTAGTAAACAAAATAGTTAATTTTGTAAGTGCTGCAAAAAGACAGAGCAACCTTAATGAAGTCTGACCGGTGACTGCAGAGAGCAATCATCCATTTTCTCTGCCAGAAAACGTGTTTTTCAAAGAGTTATTTAGATGCACCTTGTTCAGGTACTCATTACATGTACCTCATTATCCAGTACAATAGTGCTACTTCATGTTTACATGTTATTCAATCACGTGGCATTTTATGAAAATATTCAGTCAAGTGATTTATGTGTAGTCAAAATATGACTGAATTTTTTTATATTAATGACTAAACAATATATTACCTTACTAAATGTTTACAGTGCTGCACAGAAGGCTGCCATTAATTCGTGGATATTGTCCCAAGAATCAAATGGAAAGAATTCCATTAGGTTCAACTGACTTTTGATCAAACTGTTGCTGTGCAGCTTTCTTTGAGGAATGTGCAGTCAACTTAGCTAGGCAAAATAACTGAAGAAATAGCTGCGGAAATTGTACAGGTGAAGATTTTGCTGCACTCTGATTCAGCACCACTGAATTCAACAAACCCTGCTGGGATCTTTTCAGCAAGTATCAACGCAGCCCATAAGTTTCTGGAAGTTGCATTTTTACGGCTATTCTTATCTTTCAGCACAATTCCACGTGACACAACACACAGGCATGATAGTTGCTGTTGCAGCCCCAAAGCACCCAGACTCACAAGATAGCCACAAAACCAAAGCAACCACATTAAACCTCAATGACAGAATTAAAGAATTCAGCAGCAATTATGCAGTAACACTCAGAAGCCCAACCAAAAGCTGTCCTAGTCAGTAAGGAATGCTTCATTTACTGTGCTCAGCACCTGCCTGGTGCTACAGCAGCTTGTTCCTGGAGGGATGTGTGCCAGGTGAGGAAGCACAGATGTGACAGTGGTGCACTCAAAAGAGAAAAAGAGCCCCATTTATGAATTTGCTCTTTGACAGGAAGCTTCTCACTGGCTGCAGGATTAAGGAAAATAGCCAAAGGTTAGAGCAGGTGAGAAACAGCTCCTGGGATCTGTTCCTGGCTCTGCCAGTGACTTGACAGCTTCTCTTTTAAGCCACACATCAGCTTCCATGCTGTAAAGCAGGGAATCCTTCCTCAGAGGGCTCCTGGGACGCACTATCAAATAGCACCAGTGGAAGTGTCTCCGAGACTTCAGCTGTGAAGTGGCACAGATTGGGGGTAAAAAAAACTGAAAGGAGAACTGCAGCTTTTTTTATTTCCAAAAAAAGCCCAGTGCCTGTCCTGTGCATTTGCTCAGCTTCTTATAAAATGTGTAAATAGCAACTCTTGGTATCAAATGTGGCAGTGCTTGGCAAGTCCACCAGCTGCTTAATTTAGAATCTGCACATGACAGAAGAGGGCCCATAAAGGTATCCAGCAGTTCCTGGGTGATGGCAACAACACTGACCAGATCAGACAGCAACTTAAAGACAGAAAAGGAATAATAAAAGACCTGTTTTCATCTAGAAAGGGACTGCTAAGAATAAGCTGCACTAAGATCAGTGCTATTTACTGTAGCACATTTACTATATTCTGTGCCCAGAAAGAAGACAGTTCAAAATGTTATGTATGAAACTACAGCTGGGTAGTGAAGGTTAGGGAAGAGTGTGAGAGAAGGTTAGATAGTATGGACAGAACTTCAGTTTAATTCTAAATAATCTACACCTTCTATTACATTTGTTTTTATTTAATGAAAATACCTGATGTTTGGTAATACCAGTCAGAAACACTTCTTTCTTTTAATGCATTAACCAAACAGAAAACAGTATTTGTAAATTCCTCCCATATTTTTTTGCATGAAACAGCTTACATCCTTTGCTTCTCTGCTCCAGCAATGACAGAGCAGAAGAATCTCGAGACTGCTAGTGGAAAGTCATACTGAACTTCTTGAAACTCAGAGCGAGACTTCAACAGAAGATTCACATGAGCATGTGTGATAGCCAAGTATATCTATGTGAGTATTTCTGAGAGGATATAGGCATCTAAAAGGTATACATATTCATATTTTAAGGGTGTGAATTAGTCAACAATCCTGGAGGTTGATTAAATTTCGTGGCTATTTCTCACATGTGTTTTTACAACTAAGTTCCACTGAGAAAACCTTTTATTCTATTCACTTCTATTCTCACAGCCTAGTAAGGATATGGCACAGACCCTTTGAACTGCATGTCATTAAGGAGTACAGCATGTGAGTTTATAATTAAAATTAAACCATTTAGTAATTCTGTGACTAAGGAAGACTAGAAAAGCAAAACTACCACCTAAGATTAATTTCATTGCTTATGTGTACATGTGGACATGAACATGTTTACACATATTGCTTACTTATTTCTGTAAGACATGTACAACACTCCTACACACAAATCCTTCCACTCAATTCAGCACTACTAATCCCTTAGATAGGTGGATCTGGACACAGTGAACTATGAAAGATAGAAGCCAACCAGTTAAAGTCTAGAGAAAAGCAGTAAGTTTGAAGGACTGAAAGGTGCAGGTAATGAAATTCAAAGGAAAGAAGGCTGATTAGGGATGTGATAATGGAATTTACATGAGCTAAGAGCTGACAGAAAGAATGATGGATGAATCTGTTCTCCATGTTCTCTGGAGACAGGACAAGAATGGCAGCAAAAAAGATTTAGGCAAGATCATGCAAAAATCTTTTTTGAAAAGAAACAATGTTACCTACAGAGATCTTTTGGACAGGCAGAACTAGCCTCTGCTGGGAGTAATTTTAGACACTGTCAATTTTGTTCATTGGACATGAGCATGAGGGGTAAGTACTTGAGTTTCCTCCCAAGCCCCACATTTCAAGCCTGTATGTTGTACTAACAATTCTTCACAGAACAAGAGATTGACACCCTGATACACAGGTGCCCTAAGTAGCTCTATCAATGGGCAATTATTATTCCTGATGCTGTCAGCTTCAGCAGTCTCCCTCAGAACTCCGATCAGGTAATCATGGAAACTAATCTCCAGCTTGCTTGCGATGATTACTGGCAGAGTACTAATTCTTAGCCTTCTGAATTCTTGCCAAGAACATCAACAAATGAGTAATGTGTGTTTACAGTCTCTCTCATTTTCCTTATGCTCAGAACTCAGAACTCCTCCTTTCAGTATTTCATTCAGCTGAAAATTTAAGTAAAGCACACGAAGTGAAGAAAAACAGAAAATCTACCGTTTCGTGAAACAGCCTCATCTGAGAGCAGTTTTTAAATAGTTGATGAACCTGGTGCCTAACATTTCAAAAACTGTCAAAGGGAAACAGCAGAAGAAATGCAGGTAAAAAATGATAATTTTGTATGTTTGAAAACATTTTACATAGACAATAAAAACCTTTCATGTAGGAAAAACAAAATATGAAATGCATAAAGAAATTCCTTCATAGTTAATTCCTGAAACAAGGAATGTTTCTTGGTCATAAATCAGCCTGCAACCACAATTCTGTAGGGGAGAGATTTAAGAATGAGGATTTATCAGATAATTGTTAGGGCCTCAAAATTCTTTTCAGTGGTGGTACCCTATTTTGGTAAATTAAATCTGCATGTCCTGTACTTTGTTTTCTACTTGGCAAGAATACAGTGGATTGTTTCCAATATATTACTTCATCGATGTCAAAATCCAGGTGCAGTGCTTGTGCTCCAATATCACCATCCAGCACTCTATTAACTCCCTCCATCGTTGCCATGTTTTCCCTTGTCCTGTTAGCTACTAATGATGCATTCCTGTTCTAATATTAAGTTAGCTCAGCAGCAAGTGAAAAACAGGAACTCAAACAAACCACCTCTCTGAATACATGCAGAGAACACTAAATTAATTTTACTTTTTTCTGAGGAAAGGTAGTTTTATCCATAAATGCTGCTGGAACACTGCTCAAAATCTGGGCACTTCAAGTCTGCCAGTGAAGCGCACCCTCACAAATATTTATTTCTGTGTACTGGCAGTCAGCTCGCATTTCTCTGAAAAGACTGCTGATGTGAATTTTCCTCAGAAAAAATTTAGGTGTGGTTTTTTTGGTGACAGGACTTTAAGAATCCGTGGTTGAAGACAATTTTCCCTTCTCACTGAAGTGTCACCAAACCTTGTCAGCTGTTCCAATGTTATCAGACTTCTGAGAGGATAAACTACCAGACTGGGTACCAGACACCTGCGTGGGCTGGGGTGAAAGTCAGGTGTGCAGTGTTGTGTGTCCAACAGATTAGTATGTGCGAACATCACCAATTTTGCTTATACCAACTAGCAAAGTATTAGTTCAGTTATCCATCCCTAAGCAGCACAAAAATACTAGTGTGAGATAAACTTCCACACCCACAGGAATATAATCTGTAACCACAGACCTCTCCACAGAAAACAACAGGACAATTATCTCTCAAATAGCAAGAAGATAATTTTTTAAATGTTAACATGACCCTCGAGTGCAATTAATCAAGGTCAACCCTTTAGAAGCACTACATCATAAAAACTTCTTAACTGGCCTACATAATCGCAAGTACTTCAGATTCCTCCTTTCTCTTTTTGTCAGTACAGAAAATACATCAAAGTTATTCAATGGGGCTGAGTACCTGAAGGAGAAGGCTGTCCTTTTACTACGCCATTTTTAGTCTTTTCTTCAGAATTCATGACTTCTTTGTAGATGAGTTCTGGAAGAGAGAATTGTAACAGTCACAAACAGGGACCAGTGCGTGTGATCAGGAACAAAACGAAGATCACCCAGTGCTGTAGCCCTGCCAGGAGCTCCCCAGGCCTGCCCTGCCTTGTCTTCCCAAGTCTGACAGCTCTACTCACCCAAGATCTCTCTCTTCCAGTCCCCACCTCTCCTCTCCCTTTGGAGCTGAATTGGGACAAATGGGATGAAACTGGAGCACATGAATCATTTAATGATACACTATCTCAAAGTGAAGCAGCACAATAATTCAACACTTTTTACTGTGGCTAAAATTCTGATGTGTCATCCTGCTGAACAGTACTCTGTTCTCCAGACAATATCCTTAGATTTCAGTGAAGCACTGGAATCCACACTTTCTGAGTTAACACTAACCTGTGTAGCTAACAATGGTCCTCAGGACATTTCTTATATTTTTGCTATCTTTTTGCCATTTTTCTACTTAAATACCCCTTTCCATGTAATTCTAAACTGCAATTACCTTTCCATTCCTCGATTGTATGTTCCCTTTCATCCAGCTGTTTATCATATATCTGAGGAGGAGGCTGCAGGAAAGAAACAAAGCTGTTTAGTCAATTGTCTATTATATTGTAAATAATTAGGAGTAATTACTTAATTAAGGATAACTTCTCTTCTCCCTCTTTGCAATCCATCCTGTACATGCAAAAACACTATTGAATATTAAAGGGATTAACACTTCTGGAATTAAACTCTTTCTGTCGAAGAAATCAACATACTTCTCTGTTTTCCTTTTTTAAACAGGAGACATAGCTGCAGGTGGCATAAAACCCAGGTCATCAATGCCCCTGTGCTTGTACTGAGCCCAGAAACTCCACACACAAATTGTTCGTACTGGCAGAGAAGCACTCTCAGAATACCAAGGAAATACCAATATTGATTAATTACTAGTAACACTAATATATTAATTTTTAAGTTGCTCTTTAGACTTGCAGCCTCCATGGGGACTCTGTGTTTCCGCTGATGGTGTTGTCAGGAAGCTGGATGCTACAAGAGGGCAAGTGATCCTCACCTCTGGCTAGGAGGATGTGGTAAGCTCCACTCCTCCAGCTGAGCCTGCTGGACTCCTGCTCAGCCACTCAGCCAGCCCTGGAGCATGCATTTCCTGCTGGGAAAAGCAGAGAAAGCTGGCCAAGACAAGGAAACTGAGGGGCTAGGAATTTACAGGAGCAGCAGGGGAGGTGTTTGGCTGAGCTGTAGCTGAATCACAGTAACAGAACCACTCTTCTCTGTCAGGTGCAAAGAAAACAGGCAAACTAAGTTGGCCAAGAATACCCTGAAAGTACCTTTCTTTCTAAGAGCTTCGGGGAGAGGCTTACAAAAACCAAAGGCTGTGGGTAAAATTGCTCCTACCAACTATAAACACTCTTTTTACACTTTCCATAGAAAAACTTGTATTTCTTTCCCAGACAGATATAAGAGGCTATATTCCTTCACACTTCAATTCCCAAACACAAACTACAGACTCAAAAGGAACAAGTGAGCAGATGCACATACCTGTTCTCAATTCACACAACCACAAAATCTTTGGCTTGTGTCTCTTCTAATTTATTTCAGCTACATCTTAAGTCAGCCTAATTGGGTAATAGGCAACAGGAAAATCAACAGTAATCACTTCCTAGATTAACACATTCTGGAAACAAAGGCATCTTCCAGGGAGAGAGCCCAGAATAATCTCACTGGTTACCAAGCTCCTATTTTTCTATGGAGTAAAACAAGGGAGGACAACCAAACTGTACTTCACACACTGCAGGCTGCCAGAAGCTGCACCTGCACAGCTTTGTAGTGCTCTGGCAGTGTTCACGTTGCAGACCTTGATTTGTGAGTTAGCAGAACCCAGAGCTATAAAACATGGCTCTCAGCAGGAACATGAGAGCCAAGAGTAACAAATATTCTGCAGAACAGAGACATGAATAAATCCCTCCTCTTCACAGAGGACCTCTAAAGCCTGTGCAGAGCACAGGTGAATGGAGCTCTGCTGAGAGGCCAGGCCAGTGCTCTCGCACTGGGAGAAGTGAAGCTTTCCCATCTAAATTCCCTGATATAAGGAAATGAGCCCTTATATTTTCATTGCTTCAAGGCACGTTAATCCTAACGAGAACCACAAAGCTTGTATTTTGTTATTCTGTTATAAACCTAGATAATCCCCTCCAGGAGGACCACCCTTTTTCTGCTAACTTGTTTGTTTTGTGGGATTTTTTAAAAACCAATTTCTAAAATTAGAGGGAGGAGGGGAGGCTTTTAAGGACAATACACAAGTATTGTCATAGCAATGGAGCAATAAGAGCAGCTGCAATACCTGGGCCCTCCTCGACACCTGATTTCAGTCGTGGTCCAAAGTTTTGCCAGAAACTGACCTTGCTACCTAAATCAAACATCTTAGAAAATGTCTGAGTTCATAACCATTAACCTTCCATGTGGATGCAGCTGCAGTGCTATAGACATTCTTATAAATCCTTCATACAGCACACGCCAGCTGAGAGGTACATGGTTTAGTTTGTACAGGTCTCAGAAAAAGAATACAGTTAAACTAGCATGAAATCAAGCAGGGTGTGGATCAATCCTATGGGTGGCAGCATCTAGCTTCTGTTTCAGGCAGCCATTTTCTCCCCAAACCAGATTGATTTGCAAGCAGTTGCACCGGCAACAATAACAAAGAATAGAATCTATTTTTGGATGCGGAAGCAAAGGAATGAATTACATTTTTCATGTAGATATTAAAAAATCTCCTTGTTGTTTCAGTGGTTCTTGGCTTTTCCATTTCACAAATTGATTTTCAAAATATTTTTGCATTAAATGTAACATTCATTGAGCATAATAAAAATTACCAAAAAAAATCCAACAGAAAATATCTGCATGGATCTTGTGCTAAAAAAAAGGAAAAAAAAAAACCTAAACAAAATCAATCAAAAAACCCCCAAAGCAAAACACACAAAAGACAGGGGTTTTTTATGTGGGGAGTAGACAGCACGAGACTACTGGATTTGCTAAATACCTTTCTAATATCCAGGGAGGAGAAGCTTTTCACTAGAGAAAAGAGCAAAACGTATGTTGAAGTGATTTATTCTCACTTTCCCAAAGCAACACAGATTGGTTTGTATGCCACTGCTAGGAAGCAAGGGGAATGGGCTGAAGCTCACACTTGAATAAATCCTGCCATCTCTGTCCCTGCCTCTGCAGAGCTAGTGCCAGCACAGTGGAGACCTGGGGATGAGCTGTTTTTAGAATGCTTGGCAGAGCAAGGCTTGAGTCTGCATCTGTTCCCAGAACGGCAGGGTCCGGAGCAGTAGTTGTGGAGCGGCACAACAAGGCAGCGATTGAATTAGCAACATGCAAATAAAAGAGGGACTGGAGGATGTAAAAGTTAATGATGTGAGGTTAAACATTTTGTTAAATAGCTTAGATCCTCATAACAAGTGAATATAAAAATTCCTTTGTGTTTTCCTACAACCTGATACCATTTATGTGTTTCTTTTTTGCAGTGCAAGCCCAAGTACACCAGCGTGCTTGTCACCAGAGGTCTGGCATCTCTTTATCTGGAAAGGAAGATGTCAAGTACTTGGGATTTCACCCTGCATTGCCAAGGGACTCCAGCGAGGGCTAGGCATGGTCTTAGCTAAAGATACGGAAGAAGAGATGCCTCTGGGAGCATTTATTCCTTGGAGTCTCTGCAGAGACTTTTGGAAAACTCCTCACACAGCGAGTTTCAAAGAAGCCGTAGACCAAGCTGTTTCTGAACAGCTGGACCATAAGGATGCCATGCAGCAGGAGTCAAGATTACTTGGCTACACACAGATGACTGAACAGCTTGAAGATACAACAAGCAAGCTGGGAAAAGATTAATTTTGGTTCAAAAAAGAAAAAGAAGACAAGAAATGCGTCTTTCTTCTCTAACCACTCCTTTTCACTGACATTAACAAAGATTTTTGTAGAAGCTGTGCTCAGCTTCCATAGTTAATCAGCTACAAACGGAGACATGTTGTTGACTAGAGGAAATATCTGTGCTTGTGTACAAAGCAGAGCTGCACACTTCTTTTGTGAGACAACAGATGCACACTATCAATCTCTAAGCTGAAAAGCAAGACCTGTAACTGAGTGCTAAAAAATGTGGCAGCTCATTGAAGACTTCAGATACAACATCTATACACAAAGAGCTGAGCAAGAGAAAAGAATACCAGAAAGAATGTAAAACCCGACAGCCTTGCTTTTGTCATGTAGTGAAGGTGACACCTTCTTTGAAGTGTGTTTGCCAAGGCCACAGAGCTCTCAAGAAGTGCTTCTCCATCATAATAGATGCTCAGCACTCAACTTATTTTACTCAGGTAAAACAATAGTTGGGCGATTTTTTTTAGTTTTTTTTTCTTCTGACAAACTGTGAAACTTGAAATTCATTTGAACAAATTGCATTCAACAGCTGACAAAAGATAATTTATATAGGGCTAAAACAATACAGCAGCAGTTTCTGTCTTGGACCTCAGGCTGAGAATCATAAACCAAGTTCTTTTCATAAGCAATATAGGAAACAGCATCACATTAATAGAAGGTAAAACACAGATTGGCATGCACAGAAAAATGAATGATAATTCACAACTCATCCCCTTGTGGATGGCCAAGATACAGAAATACTCCTCTGAAATATAACTCCTATGAAAATAAAACCACTAATGAAAGCTGTGTGAGTGACAGTGAATAAAACCCCACAGAATCAATCACTGTTGTAAAATTCTGTCAAAATAGAAAAATGCTTAAAAGGAATATTTTTAGCATCTGCTATTTCTGTTTCATAGAAATCTCTCTTCTCCTGGATGGCAGATATCAGATAACAAACAATAACTGCAGGTACAGTAAAATCTAAGACAAATTTTGAAACCAGTTAAGAGAAAACATCATATAATAATCTATGGCAAATTTTGCTGCTAGATTTGTTCCCAAGAAACGGAACAATACTTTTCCCAAGTAGGAATCAATATGAGATCACACATATATTCAAAAAGTGCCAAAATGGAATCCAAAATTAAATGAATGGTTTCTTCAAATACATCAGGAACAAAAGGATGAACTTCTTTACTATGCTAAAGCACACATCTAGGAATCCAACTGTTCACTGTTCACAATCTGAACATTTTGGGATAAAAAAACCAGTGACCCGCATAAACATTAGTTTAGATATGAAAAATTAAATATCAGATTTGGGATTTATTCACAAATCATCTCAATGAAGGGTAAGAATGTATAGCAGCTTCAAAAAAAAGGCAGCTGTGTAAATGAAAACATAGTTTCTAGCACAGCATTTTTAAACAAGAAAACAAAGAAGCCAGTATGTCATCAGGGGATACTGAGATTATCTACAATAGGAGAGTTTACAAGCAAGAGGCAAGAGGTGTTGGAAACCTCTTATTTCCTAAAAATAGAGCAAGAGCAATTAGAGGGATAAAAGGTATTGTGTGTGTTATTTATTCATTATAATAGTCCAAATATTGTTATATAGGTGAAGTAAGTATTATAACATCAAAGTAATAAACATAGTATTTGTTTAAAGTGGATCCACGACAGGTCCTGCATATAACTTCCAGGAAGTCTTTAATTGAAATATAGCACAGAGAAGTAAGGTCTGTAGGTTCCTATTCTGATTTTACAATAGATTTCTTGTGTAATATTAGCAAGTAATACTTTTGCCCTTTGAACTCATTTCCCTACATTTACACTGGGCATGAAGATGGATAATAGATTTCAACAGTTCCTAAAATCCCGGGAATTCCACACAACCCAAAACATACATTGTCTGTATGTATTCATATTTTATTAAAAACACATATTTTACTTATACTTTGTTGAATGCAGAAATAATCTTAACTGTAACACTCTTCAAAATAATTTCTGATCAATGATGTCTGCTCTGGAAAACCTCGCACTGTGACTTTCTTATCAAAGACACCGGGGCAAGCTGAGCGTGCTCAGAAAAAGCTGGCAAAATACCTATGTTAGACATTTTGGATTTCCCCTAAATCCAAACTCCACAGGTAAGCCTGAAAACTGTGCAAAGCCTGTTTCTAACCGTGAGTGTGATGAGTGTTTCAGAGCTATTGAGGGCTTTGGCTGTGGTTTGTTTTTGTGCTGAAGTCCCTGGGAGAGTCCCAGCACTGTTTGAGTAACCTCCTGTGGTTATATCTAATAACAGATTGTCTTCCTCTCTGTGTCAGGGAATTACACTTGGCATTTAAGGCCACCCAGAAGAGTTTAATGCTGTTACACATTGCAGGCAAAAGGGTATTGTATTCCTACCACTTCCCACTTGTGTGCAGTGTTTGCCCATTAGAATGAGACATAATAGTTTCATTGCCCCCATACAGTCTCTGAAAGACCATAAACTCATAATAGACTTCTAAAAAGGGACGGTAACTGTCTCACTAGTCTGTTTTTTAACTGGGCGGGGCTGTTTTATCTGTCTCCCTCACATTTATAATGCTGTAAATCTGGGCAGACATAGAGGGTTGTTACCTCCAGGTCAAACTTTGACACCAAATTCTCTGCTTGTTCCCCGAGCTGACTTCAGTGCTCTTCACTGTATACTCCAGCACACACTGACATTTAATGACATTGCAACAGCTCACTTCAAAATTCCTGTCACATTAAATGCTTTCAGTTACCTGTCCTCTCATGCCTCTGAATGAAATGGACATTGTACAACAGAAGCCTGGCTGCTTTTGATGAAGCTATTTACTAGAGAGAAAGAGTAATCCAACTGGACAGCAGAAGCTAACTAGTTTCCCCCTCCCCAATACTATATTGGCTGAAAATGTCATCTTGTTTAATATCTTCTGTATCCTACCGTACAGGATTATTGATAGTGGGAGGAATCATGTTACTCTATGGGAGGAGAACTTAAAAAACTCCAAAACATCCCACTAACAAACCTTTAGCTACAGGAAGAAAGAGTTCACTCTGCGTAAATGTGCTTATCAAGCGTTACCAAGAAAAAGAGTGCAGTGAACATGGGCAGATTCAACAGACTGCAGGCTTCTAAGGCCCAGTGAGGCAACCAGGAAAAACAGTGGGAAGTTAAGCACTATGCAAGTGACCAAGTGCAAATCTATCACTAACTTTCCCATTGCTTTCTTATCAGGTTCCCTGGCTGCATAATTGCAGGGCAGTCTGTGAAAAAGGGGGGTTGCTTCATAGAGCCTTGTCATGCTGCAAATCTAATATTAATGAGCCAGATAACCATGTTTAGGTTTTGACATGTCATTAAAATACTACTTCTTTGTTCAGCTGTACCCTGTTGTAACTTCTGTGGTTTTGTTCAGCATAGACAAATTCACAGAGTCAGATTATTAAATGAATCAGCAAAAGGATCTACTTCTCAAACAGCTAATTTGTTGGATGTTTTTAGCTGCCTACTAACTCCCACCCCTTCAATAAAGCTGGCAAGATCTAACAAAAATACATGAGACAAGTCATTTCCCCATTGCCCATGGCATGTTTAATGCACGGCATTAGGAAATGTTTATTGAATATGATCCTAACTCTTCTGCAACTGCAACAAGGCAGAAAGCTCAGTGGACTATTTGTTGGAGGACACTATTTTGAGCAAGAACATAAAACAACCGATCTCCCATAAACCTTTTTTTTAAAGTTTTCTCCAGAAAATAATTAGTAAACGATTCACAGCTAACCACTAAAGGTGTGTCAGCATGAACAGATGGATATTTATAATTTAATAAACTGTTCATTGTGAAAATAAAGTCTTCCAATCTAACTTTCCCTCTGAAAATGAGACTGGTTAAACCAAACACTACAAAGCTCTCCTAAATAACATCCTCTGCAAAAATCCCATGGGCTTGAAATTTGATGTGGGTTTGAGCATTCCATTTACTTTTGAAGTTTACTGCACTTTCAAGAACGCAGACTGAATTGGAGCATATCACTAAACAGCAGTGATTTAATTTTGCAAGGTCTTAGTTTCCTATCTTCCTTAAGTAAGATTTCTAAGCCTGTTTATATACTGAGCTCTTTTCATGCATTCCATACAGAGTATTACAGAGCACCTCTCTGAATTTATACCTGTACCTATTCTTCCATGTCACTGGAGTGCTGACAGATTGCATTTAGCCCTGATAACACCAGCCTCACCGAGGCACACAGGGAGGTGTCTAGAGCATGACAGGATTATCAGAAAAAAAATCCATTTCTGTTTGCATACAGTGTACATGATACTGTACATTGAACCATAGCCCAGGAAAACACACGAGTCCCTGTTTCAATTTATGGAAGAATTTATGTCCTGCTAAGATTTTTCTGAATCCTGACTTCAGGATTTTTTTTTTCTTCAGAATCCTGACTATTGTTTTGCTTAATTCTGCTCCTCTCCACATACACCCTTGAACACAAACAAAGGAAATCATGTTTGCTGTCTTTCACATGGAAAGGTTTGGAGAGAACGACAGTATCTTTTGCCAAGTTGAGTTCTCTAGCTAAAAAAAAATAGGTGCGCCACTGGTTTCAAAATCCTTTCTAGAAGAAAGCAGAAAATGGTTTCATATGCTTGAAGTGTTTTTGCTTCTCCCATCTATTATCAGTTAATCTAATAACAAGAGAGATCCTGTCCCTACAGATCTCATTTCACAGAAATCCCCAGACCACCACAGTCACAGCATTGTTTCTTTACAGCATGCTCATTACAGTTCTGCTGTAAAGCAGCAGGAGTCCGTGAATCACGTTTGCATTTAGCATTCTGAAGGAAGGAGTCCCGCCTCACTTACCGCCTCCACTTCTGCTGGGTCATACCAGACATTAATGTATGGATGCTGTAAGGCCTCGTCTACTGATATCCGCTTGGCTGGATCAATGACTAGCATCTTTGATAAGAGGTCCCTGGCTTGGCTGGCTGGAACAATGAAGGCAGAGAAACACGGTTAGTACAAAACAACCACTGCCTCCAGAGCAGGGCTAGTAAGGGTAAGAAAATAACACAACCCTTTCAGAGACTGTTTGCATGTACTTTTGCTCCCTTGCCTTGTTATAGCAAGAGCTCTGCAGGAATCATTTTAGGTTGGATTTCTTAGGAAGGTGCCAAAATCAGGGCTGATACCGTAAGTCCCCTAACATGCTTCAATGAGACTTTACACCTATGCAGATCCCACGTAGAGGGCTGAATAATATACCCAAGAAAAACGTGCCTGATGTGTCTATGATTATTACCAGCATCAGAAAACAAAAGTTCACATAATGAAGTATAAAATCATGGCATTACTAAATCAAAGCCTGAAACTTACAGGCAGTCTTACACTGGCTCAGAAAAACATCTGCATTTCTCTGTATGTTTTAGTTTTTCACCTAACCTGCTGTGAGGCATTAAAAATTTTAATGAGGCATAGATATTACACTAATCTTAAGGCATTCCCTTAGAAGCAATAATTTCAAATCTGCAGCCTTGGCACCATAGTGGTATGGAAGTGCCTTGAAACTGCTAAACTCTTGTTTGTTTCACATAATGAAGTTTAAATCAGTGGGGTACATCATCCTCCACTACATATATATATATAAACACACATTGAATTTTACATTGCAGCATTGATTTATTTTACCTGATAATATATCCCATTGTGCCTATCAGGCCACAAACTCATCTTTATATTACCCAAATGGTTTTTTACTATTTGGAGTTTGTAATAAATATAATACCAACTCACACAAAAAAAATTATAACAACATATACTTCTGTTATTAATATCCATGTAGTGTTCTAAGCAATTTGATGCTCAAAATTATTTGCTGTGTAAGTGAAAAAGACAACAAAAGGAAAAAAAATTGGAAAGAGAAGTAAGTGCAAAATTATTACTAGGCATCTCATCATACATGGGTGAGAAAAAGTAAGATCTAATTAAAATTACATTATGGTGAAATATTTAGGCAGGGCATGGGATGATACAGTGCTGCACAAGTAGATTTTTTTAATGCAGTGTTTCTTGCTCCGTGACTATATCTTAAAAATTGGCATTCAAGACGCCCAAATGTATGTGCTTTCTGTATCCAAAAGATAACAACACTGTTTGACAGTCATTTCTATTCACTAGCTGCAAATCCAGGAAAATTCCATTATTCAATTGTGTTGTAGTAGGAGTATAAAATTCTGTGTATCCGAAAGCATCTGCTCAGACCTTTCACTTTGCTCCCAGAGCCAAGACAGCAGCTTGACTATGAAGCAGTTGTTAATTGGAAGAAAATTCTGGGTCGTGTAATAATGACATGCAAATTGCAAGCAATTGAAAACCATTACATGCCACTGTAGTGAGTGGCTCCAAGTACTCGGGTGGTGCAGAACTGAAACACAGTACAAGCTTGCAGGGGTTCCAGACCTGTGTACTAAACACATCAATCACTCTTTCCAATTGAATGTCAATGCTCTATTCAAGTAAAAAAAGACTTCAACATATGACTAAAATCACTGCAACTTTTCTTCTACAGGGGCATATCTAGTCACACGGTCATTAAGTTAGTTTTCTACTTCAACTGACCCACAGCATTTTTCAAAAGAAAAAATCCACCCACAGTAGATATTAAACCTCAGCTACATCATTTTGGCTGATGTTGCTAATATATTTGTATTTTCTAGTAAAGGTAGAGCAATGAGGCAGGCATCCGGCTGAACTGGTATTTTCCACCTAAAACAAAACAGTGCAAGTGTTGAGATCTCCCAATGGAAATTCTACTGTTCCTTTCTCTTACAAGTTCAAGAGTAACCTCACTTCCTTCTGGCACAGAATTATCACACAGAACACCATGGGACTATGTTCAATGCATCAGTGATTATGTTCCCTTGGCTGCCCAAGCAGCAGGATCTCCAAAAATCACTTCCAAAGCCTGCCTCTTAGCTGAACAAAACCTATGCAGTCATCTGTTTCTGCAACTAACTGTATTAAATGGGTGTGCAGCTAGAGAAGAAAAATTGGGAAAAAACCTTCATTGCACTGTAGTTGTTGATATGAACCATGTCCCTTTGTCAGACATACCTTTGAGTTTGTTGTGTTCCGAGTCAGCTGGGAAGAGAGAGTCTGGAAAAAGTTTGGGGAAAGTGAGGCCAGCATACTTGGGTCTGTTCTCAACGTAGTTCCGTACCGTCGGCTGCAGCTTCTTCATGAATTCTGGACAGGGTGTTCCCAGCTGCTCAATAACTTTATTCCACTGATCAATATCTGAACACCAGTAGTTAAGGGAAACAAAACACAAACCCCAGCATAGGCTCCTGACATTTCTGTTTGTGTTCTCTGAGAATGCTCAGAGGTATTTGACTCCCTTCATAACGTCTTTACAGTCACTATCTTTCCTTCTCTTCTCGCTGTTCCTCCAGGTCCTACAGCCTGGAAAGGGAAAAACTCTCTCACACAACTGTATTTACTTGAGGACATTGTGCAATCCTAAAACTATGTCCACCACAGGAAAACACAGAGATTCCTCTGTCTGGGTCAACACTTATAACCATTTTTAAAAAAACTTGAAATCCAATGACTTGCACTCCTTTTTTTACATGCAGGTAATTGCCACTACATCACCTTGGAAGAACAACATGTGCACCTGCCCTCTCTATTCAGTCTGTGGAGAGTGAGACCCAGTTGGCTTAAAGGAGTTCTGCACAGGACAAAAACCTTCTTCAACTCATCCGCTTCACACTTGCACGTTTACTCTCTCCAATAAATTTATTGATGCTAATTTTTCCTATACCAGTCAACCAGCAACCCCTCAAAAGCCATTTGTTTGATTTTATAAGAATCCACTGAGACTCATGCCTCACATAGACAAATGATGCACAGGTGTAGGCAGATGTTTCTCTTTAACTGAAAATGTGTCAGCTACACTGCTAAACTGAGACTAATAAACAGGCTGTAATGCTTTAAAAGAAATTGTATTATAGGGATTTTGTACTGAACTTTTTTTGTTGTTGTTCTGGTATTGATTTTTTTTGTTTTCTTCTGATAACAATTAGGCATGTGATAGGTGTTATGTAGCTCTTCCAGTCATACTCAGAACAAGACTTACTGTGCCAAAAATCACAAATTATCAGTAGCATCTCTACACCACACTGTCTGATTCACAGAGCTGAGAACCTGATGACTACATGGAAAAAAAAAAAAAAAAAAGAAGAGTACATGCAGCCATGGGTACATTGATGCTAAGAAATACGATGAAGGGAATTTTGTTAAGAACATACTGGAAAGAAAAAGCTTTTAAAAGAAAAACATTCGAGGCATTTCAGCACAGAGATTTTTTTTTTTAAATTACTCTTCAAAGTTTTTATTGTCATGAATATAACAAGCGTGGAGGAGTTTCCCAAATACTAAAGACAATTTCTCACAACGTAGGAGAGAAATCAGATCAACAGAGTGAAGATAACAAGAAAAAAAAGTCAAGCAAAAACCAGTTCTTGGTTGCAGTAGCAATTTCAGATTTTTTTTAAAAGTATGTTATTTTAGGGAAATTGAAACAGTCTTTTCACATACCTTGAAAAGTAAAGACAGGCAATTTGGATTTACCTGAACTGTCTTATTTGAACAAAAAAAAAATCAAATAATTCATTTAAAAATTGCAGGCTTACTAATCAAAAGTGTTTAAAGGAATGAAATTTATTTAAACATATGCTTTAAGAATTCTAAAAAAGTGTTCTGAATGGTTTTATTTTCAACTGAAAAAGGTTGCTAGGAATAGCAGCAATTTGTAAAGATTTTTCTCAATAACTTTTATTTTTTAAACTAAAGTGAAGATTTATGTAGAAAAGCCCCTCTCACACACATACTCCATAGGTTGTATGTAGCTTGTGTTGTGTTATCCATGAGAAATATCTTTTCCTCAACAGAAAACCAAACAATTGCAACAACAATGAAGTTATCTAAGACTACAGATGCTCAAAAAGTAGCCTGAATATTTCATTAAACATATTATTAGCAAATAAAGTTGTTTGACATTTTAAACTTGTATTCAAGTTAACACACCTCAATGATTGCTGGCTGGGTTATTTCAGATGCAGGTCTTTCTGAGGAACTTAAGAATATAGAGCGTGCAAATGCTTTGCAGAGAAGAACAGAGAATACAGAAATGAAGATGCTGTTAGTTGTGCCAAGAGAAGGTAAATGGGTGAGAAAGTCAAGCTGTAAAACCATCACTGGAAGCGTTACCTCTGCATGTTGAGTGAAGGCCGCCTGATAAACAGTGAGGGCCAAATGCAGCAGGTCCACCATCTCCTAGGCATTTAATGAAGGACAAAATAAAATGATCTTTGGGATTGCAGAATTTTGTGGGACTTGGACACATTGAGAGGGGAGATGTAGTAAGATGCCCTAGATGTGAGCAATAAGGGAAAAAGAGTACAACAGGTTCCCAGAACAGGGCCTACAAGGTGGGAAACACCGTCAGTGGTGATGGAGAGGGGAGAAGGAAAATCCACAGACAACGGACCAGTGCCCACTGCACACATTTCTTCTAAGCCGACAGAAAGACTCTCACTAAGAAACAACAAGAAAACTACCACCCATGACTGGGAGATATTAAGAGATGGAGTAATCAGTGCAAAACCAAAAGCCAAAAGCCAAGGGAACTGGCAGAGCCACCATGTTCATCTCCTTGACAAGGCTTGATTTGCAGGAATGCAGCACTGGACCTTTTGCAGCCCTGGCTCACACCAAGAGCCAAAAGGCCAGGCTTCATGTCACAGCAACTTCAGGGATTGGTTTTGAGTAACAGAATGATCTGAATGGGTGATTCTTTACCGTATTATTTCTGACTTATGTTGCTCATATATTGCCAAACCCCTTAAATAAAACACATTCATTTGGTCTTTAGATACATTTACATACACACAGATACACAACTGACATGATGGAACATTCAGGACTGGTTTTGTCCTGACAATAGCAATAACAAAACCACGCCCAGTGAAAGCAGGTAGAGACAGACCATTTTTTAGCCAGATGGACACACACATTTTCTATCTAGCAATGTTCCTCCACTTACCTAGGCCTTACAAACACTGGATTATATTCTGAGGTCCAATACATGAAAATGTGCAAGAATGTTCTTGCTGAATACTGGTCCAGCTCCATTTCACTGCAATGTTTTATACACTGTTTGTGATGCATCTGTGATGCACCCGGTGACAAGAAGTTGTACCCATCATGGTATGAGATTAAAAAAAAGAAGTCTTGGAAAAAAATATGAGGTCTATTTATCCAAGCAAAGATAGCTGGCAGTCAGAATTAGCTTCAGCAGTGTTACTACAGAACAGTCCAAATCTACAGTAGGTTACATTAACCAAGGAGAGATTGTAACTACAGATGTTATTCACACACCAATTGAAAAAATGGTGCTACAAGTTAGTGATCACATAACCCTGATAGAAATTTCCCAGGCCAAAAAAAGATTAACCTGTATCCAAGTAAAAAAAAAACCTTCAAGAAGAAAAACTGGTTTTCCCCTTGAAATTAAGCAAATGTTGGACAGACTGAAAGTTGGAAAGAATTACAACCCAAAGCTCTGGAAGATTACGAAATGCTGGCTTTAAGGCTGTTTGAATCAGTTCAGCTGTCCCTTGCCCCAAGCAGGATCAAGGAAAACGTGTCAACTATTCACAAAAGCATCTGTATGATTAAGACAGAAGAAGGGATCTAACCTGGATTTATTAGCTTGCCTCTGGCACTAACACTGGGGCATTTAGTACCATTAAGATGGCCATACAGAGTTACAGCGAAGATTTGAGAAAATAGATGTAAAATGTGTATCTTTTAAATGAAGATTTATCATTGAGGTCTCAGATTGCCTCAAGTTCACCACCCACCTTTTCTCTCTGCACTCTTACACTCTCCTAAGGATTATTCTCTTTTGCTTTCTAAATACTCAGTTATTTATTTGGAAAATAACCAGAAGCTGAACTTCAGATTAACAGACACATCTTTCAAAAGCAAAGGCAAAAAAATTTCTAATGGGAAAAGAATATTTTGAATGAACAATAAAGTGTTTCTTTCAGAAAAATCAGGTTCCACAGTAAAGTCATCTACGTAGAGGTAGAGGCGGAAAGTTTACCAGGATTTATGTTTTTGTGTGCATTGATACAATGTATTTTAAAAGTGTGAATTAAGAACCATTATTTTGTTCATTCAGTAGACGTGTAAACTTCAGTTAAATTAAATTTCTGCAAATTTCCCAACAACTATAAGGAAATTGAGCTTGACCTAAGAGAAAATTTACAACACTTCTCTGTTTCAATCAGAAAATATTAAAAGTATTACTACAGTGTACAAAGCAGCAGCTTGTGATTAAAAATTAATTTAGATAACAAATTATTGTCTTCCTACCTAAGCTACCTAGCCTCAAAATCACAATAATTTTTCTTTTTCCTTCTCATATCACGTCTGTGTAAATCGTACCCTTTTTTGAGTGAAGGATTATGTTTTGTTATGTTCAACAGCAAGGTTTTGCAGGAGGAGCTACTGTCTGCCTTAGGATGTTTCAGTTGTAGTGTGATACAAGTAACTTAAGCACTCATGTTTGTTCTCCTGAAAAATAAACCTTTTTCTAAAATCCTCCTCAAGCAGTATCTATGGGCTGTGATATGGAAAACACGAGTAATTCTGCCAAAATGCCTGTTTATAACAGAGCTTTTGGAATTGTACTGAAAGTGGTGGTGCCAGTAGGGAATCGTGCTTCCCTGCCCAGCAGACTGGACTGCACTTTCTCCACTTATTAAGCAGCACATCTGCTCCAGCTCTGCTGCACTGGAGCAGGATTTGCTCTTTCTGGCTAAATGTGCTGCTTCTGGAGATAGTTAGAACTAGGGCATGTCAATTCTTGTTTTTCTTAAGGCACAACGAAAACAAAATGGGCACAGGACATTTCTGTTGTAAGAGACAGACAGGGGAAGTTCAATTCTTTTCAATCTCAAAATCTTGAGGGAACCACCTTCCTAATAATTTTCTTCTTAAAGCTGCATATTCCACCAACAAAACTAACTGCACAGCTTCAGGCAATTTTTTGATGCTCCTAATTTGTCAAAATTAATTACTATGAGCAGCTCTGTATTTCCCTCCCCAACACCAAATTGTGCAAACAACTGCAAAGTTGATGGCTCAATTAATTATTTTTTAATCTGACCTTTCTGTTGAAAATAAATCTGTTAAAAACAAAACTAACCAGCTTCACTGTGGTAGACATCAGTGTCACATTCATATTTTTTCCACAGTCCCACAATTTACATACTGATGTCAACACAGTTTGAAAAAAAAAAAAACCCACACGAAAGAAACTGGAAATGCTACCATCTGACAAGACAATAACTATAGAGCATTTTCTGTTCCAAGGTGAACACTTTGAGAAGAATGTGGCATTTGCAAAAATTACACTGCAACAGAAAATACTGTGCAACGTTCAGAATAGTAATTGCTATTTATATGGTATAATAGGACATGTGGTGATAGCAAAAATAACATGTAGCACAATAAAATTCCCTCAGAAGATTACCATTGATCATTCAGAAGTTAGGAGAGAGCACTGCTGGCTGGGCAGCTGCCATTAACATTTTGGATGCACATCTATGACAACACCTCAACCAAAATTTTCGAGTACTATTTTTTTAGCTGTCATTTCATCCGGTTGCTGAGCATCTGTGCTTACACAGCAGCAAGCAAATCACAGAACCATAGAATGGTTTGGGGTGGAAGGCACCTTACAGACCATCCAGTTCCAAGCCCCTGCCATGGGCAGGGGCACCTTCCACTTGACCAGGTTGCTCAGAGCCCCATCCAGCCTGGCCTTGAACACTGCCGGGGATGGGGCACCCACAAGTGTTACAACACACAAGTGTTACAAGTGCTTGTAAGAGCCACCTAGGAGTCTGCATAGGAAGTAGGATCTGAGCGACGGAGTACAATCCTAAAATAAGTGTTTCTGTTGTTATTATCAGTGAAGTTGGTATGGATTCAGTCAGCGCTTCCAAGAACACAGGCTGCCTCTGTATCTCAGGTGTACCTGTAACAATGTGGATAGGAAATCAAGAACTAGACTCCTCAAGCATAAAACATAGAAAACGAGTTCCTGGAAGCTGTAGGGTTGCTTCTGCTTCTGAATAAGGAAGAAACAGAACCATTTGGTGTTTTCATCTGTGCAATTATTCAAAAGCTCATTTTGCCCTTTCCAAATGAATTTTTACAGCAGTTAACAGTTACTCAACTTTCCAGTGTTTAATGAAAGACAAATTTTCGCCTTGAAGTTCTGCTAGAATATTCAACTACACAGACCATTCTATATATTAATGTATGTCTCAGTGTATGTCAGCTGAGTCAATTCCAGCAACCTTCAGCTCAGCCTTGTTCTACCAGTCTTGTACCACACTTCTACCTCTACATTTCCTCTGACTTCCAACAAGCAAAAGCAGTACACATCACTCAAAGGATGGGAAGTTAGCAAGGAAAAAAGGCCAGATAAAGAGGGAGATAAAAAATCTTAACATGAAAATATAGTAAATATGCAATAGGCCAGATATAAAAAAGATAATTTCCTATAATAGCAAAATATATTAAGACTATTTCAGATGAAGAATACACATTTATCCATTCCGAGAGGACTTGCCTCCACGTTCCTACGTATTCAGGATTGATTAAATGTAGTGTTTTCTGTGGTTCTGAAATTGTTCTGCTAGGCAAGTGATTGAAAACGTGGCTGCAGAGCATTTGGTCCAGAAACCTCTCTCATCTGTAGCATACTTCCTTGGAAAATGCATGAACTGAGTAATAATGTTGGATAGGAGCAAGTGTTCTCATTTTCCTTATATTTACATACAGATGGCATTTTTCCCAAGATAAAATTATAAGCTGCTGGTACACTGTCAAAGGTCAAACAATTTGTGTTTAGTACAGACGTTTCTAACAGAATTACGTTGCTGTATTGAAAATAATTAAGTAGACATTGGGCAATCTTTCATCCATTTAATAATGCTGGGAGTGGTTTGTCACAGCCTGGGCACTCATATTTTTTTTGGTAGTTTCTCCACGACCATCACTGTTTCCATGGAACCACTGCTCATTGAGCATGGATGCTCACAGAAAAACCACATCGAAAAATTGCTTTTCAAACAGAGTATAACTCTCATCTCAAATTTAAAGCAGAATTAATTTATTGTGCAAATACACAAAGCTGTTTTTCCTAAGGAGTTTATGATTTCTAACTGCCAATAATACCCTGAAAATCACAAAATGCTGTTTCGCTCACTGTTGTAACCAAGAAATGTGTGCTTGTTCTAGCAGGTAAGATTACTGTTCCAAATTTCTGCAGTCTCGGTGTCTTTTTCCATCAGTTCAGATTTCCCAACAAAGAAAAGGTACCAAGAATTTTTTTATTAGAAGGTTTGCTAGAACAGTTTCCAATAACCTGTGCTCTTACGTTGTCAGAACAGTCCCTGCATCTTCTGCAAAAAGAAGGGGAAGTCTTAAGGCAATTATTGAGACTTTCTCTGATGCCTGCAAAAAATAGTTTCCCGCTCATCCTAGAAAGCACAAACCCATCTCTTAAAAAGAGATTGTGGTCAATGCTATAATGACTTGTGTACAGATATAACAGGACATTGTAGATCATTCTGACTGAACACAGGAGCATTTGTTTATGGAACCTAGACAAAGTTACTAGGCAAAATATGTACATTGAAAAGTATTTTCAGAAACTACCTACATTTTTCTGCTCTGCATTTCACCAGCAATTCAATCAATTCGATGTGATGTTTGTAAGTAAATTAACTCTCTGCCTGAAAAGAGTCTATCAAAAGGTGAAACTATTGTTTCAGGATATAGGTCCCAAACAACATTGTTTTGTTTTTGTTGAAATGAAAAGGCCAGCAGTGTAGAGTTAGAAAACACCAAGATCCTTCAAGGGTACTGATGACTTACAATATTTCTGTCTATTTTCTTCATCTCACACTGGTCACATTCATCACTTTCTGAGCACTGGGACTCAACACAAGGTCTGAGGGTGTGAGTTTTAACTCCGTGAATCTTTAGATCTTGGCTGTCTTCTGAAATTCAGTTGTCTTTCCTGAGCTCAAAAAGGCCCTGTGTATCATCTGAATTCCACAACATGGCTTTGAAGCCCTGACCAGCACTTTTTCAGCAGCTCAGCCGAAGTCTAAGTTCATCAAATCTGCTGATGGCTGGAGAACTTCCTCTCCAAACACATCTGCTGCTGCACCTTGTACTGGCTGAAGATTTCAAGAGCTCTGGTAAGACTGATGCCTAGAAACTTCTGGGAGAAGGTTCACAGAATCATGGAATTGTCTAGGCTGGAAAAGACCTCTAGGATCATCAAGTCCAACTGTTAACCCATCACAGACACCACTGAAGTCCACTGAAGGTGGCTTGGACTGCAGTGATCATGCACTGGTGGAGTTTACAGTCCCAAGGGATATTGGTCAAGTGAAGAGCTTAGTCAGGACTCTGAATTTTTTTTTAAAGCAAACTTCCAACTCTTCAAAGGGTTAGTCAGTAGGACCTCCTGGAGAACTGCCCTCAGGGACAAGGGAGCCCAACAGAGCTGACAGATCTTTAAGGACACTTTCAATAGAGCACAGTAGCTGGCAATCCATTGTACAAGTAATCATGAACATCTCCTGACCACTGCAGTATCTACTTGTAGAACTCCTGTCTTCCTAGGCTTCTAGAACCTTCTGTCGTGGTACACTTCTGTCTTTGTGACGTGTACAGCTGGATGCACAAGGATGCTGTACCTACTCCAGTGGTAAGCAATGCACAGCATTATTAAATACCTTCTAAAAGAACCATAAAACTGTGCATAAAACCTCTGTATCCCATTCTCTGCAACGTGAGTGGCATGATTGCAGTTGTAGGATAAGGTAGAATAAGTAATAGCTTGTACAGACATATGCTAAGAGAAGCTGACATCACACTGACCTCACATCTCTCTACTTGTCTCCCTAAGCTTTCCCAGCTACAGGATTTAAAGGCACGTTCATCCTTGTCTGCCCAAAATGCCTGCAGTGGTTAAAAAAAATGTGTAACTACCACTTTCACAGCTCACCAGAGGACTAACGCACCTACTTCACTCCTCCAGATCATTTATGCAGCGATGATAAAAGAGTAACAGTCTCCCTCATAAAATCTTGAGGAGAACATGTGGAAAAAGAGTCAACTCACAGGTACAGCCAGCTCGTCACATTGCTCCTGAGGCAACACAACACACCATGTCACTATTTTCCCCTTGCTTGAGGCACAAATATATCCAATCTTCATGATAACAGATTTTTGAAAGCAGAAGTACTGCTGTCAACATTAAAAAGAAGTTTCATGCGAAATTAAAAAAAAAAAAAGAAAAAAAAAACAGCTTTAGCGCACAATTAACTTCGTCACGTGCATACACCAAAAATGGTAGATGAATGGTAAAATGTCAAGCATCAGTAAAGAACATGAGGATTTTGGACACTGCAAATTATCCTTCACGACTGGGAGTTTAAAAGAGAACAGAGGTGGGTTCTGTTCTCAGCTTCACCCCAGTGATTTCAGTGAATTCAAATGGATTACAGGAGTGGAATAGAGCTGCAGCCTAGCTAAGCACTCCACTCTGCACTTACTCAGAGGCATTTTCTGCTTTTCTGCTTATTAATTTTGCTACAGAAATTTTTAAAGTTAGCTGAATGGACTATTTAGCTGTGTAAACAGTAACAGTATCAAATGACCTACACTCCTTAACCACTGGAAAATGGCAAATAGTAAATTTTGCAGTGAAATATATGACTGACACTGCATTTCTCATGAATATTCAATCTTTCAGCTTCAAAACTGCTTTTCATGGTTATTTATGCATTAAAATTGACAGAAATTAGTATTAAATACTCTTCAAATCATAGTGTGGATGTGAAGTGAAGCACTGCCTGTTAAGAAAAAACTGCTGATAGCACATTCTGGTACACTGCCAGTCTTAACCCATTTTATGTCGAACAGAAAACTTTTTTAAAGAAATGGCTGTCTAATTACTTTTGCTCCTACACTTAAATACATCCTTAAGTATGCTGCCCTCGAGCTCTGAGGGATTATAGTTCCTGCTGATGAATTATCCAGCTGCCCAACTCCATCATTCAGCTGAAAAAATAATCTTTTTTACAGCAATGCAAAGCATTTTCTGTGCAGGTTTAAGGCAGAAGGTGCCACGAGGTCACCAATCTCAGCAGGCTGGGTCGGACCTTGCAGCATCCTGGCCGGTTTTCATCTGCACAGACGGGCAGAGGAGACAGAAGTGCTGAACCCCTGCTAGTGGCTGCTCAGCAGCAGGGAAGGGGTGTGGGGGATGGATTTGGAGAAGAGGTGGCTTTGAGGAGCAGCCTGAAACAAAGCAATGGCACCGTTCTCCATCCATGAAATAGGCACTCATGGAGCAGCAGAAGAAAAGCAGAGCAGTACAGACAACACAGTGCAAGTTTAGCAACGAATTATAAGTAAAAATGAAGAACGTGAACTCAATTGCAGACCAATCCCAAACAAATCAGCAGCTGGTAATGGCAATTTCTGTGGAGTTGATGCAATAATTGACAGCACACAATGGCTTAATTATAGAGGTTTTGTGCAATTTCTTTTTGACAAGTGTGCAGCTGCGTCAAAGAAACAAGTTTTTGAAGTGCTATTTAAGACATATTCAATTCTTTCTGGACTTATTTGGGGATCTCTTTAAATGATGTCCTATAAAATGTAAGTCAATGAACATAAAACCAGTTCTGACTAAAACACTAAGTGTAGGCTCACCCCTACACTTAAACGTCTCGCTCCACGTTCACAGGAAACTGAAGCACAGCACGGGCCAAATCTGGAGCACAAATAGGTGCTAATGATTTCCATTAACACACAGAAGGAAAAGGTTTGCTTTCACTTACACAGAGGAGATGTGCTCCAGATCATATGAAAACACAAGGAAAGTGTATTGCTCATTTCAGTATGCGTATGTTCACCCAGCAATTTGGACAAGACACAAATTAGAATCTTACCTGACAAGGCCGTGAAAATATTAAGATATAATTACCTAATTTCATTTCTTTAATGCTCTTCAGATAATACTTTTTCCACATTTTGATCAAAATATTGAACCCTTCCAAGGGTGAATGAAGTCAAGAATGATATGCTGAAGTGAATTGGTAAGTATGTGCATATACACACACACAAGGGTACATGCACACACGTTCAGAGGAAGTTACATAAAAATGGGTAATGCTTGGAAATTCTTCTGTCATCTAAGTACAGACTTTAAATTAGAAGGAAAACTTGTACACAGGTCATGCCCCTTTCTCATTTTCATAATCCTATAGATGATAAATGACCGGAGTTGGACGAAGCATGCACTGAGCTCAATTGCTGTTGTGCACAAGAAAGTGTTCCAGAATATGATAAATAACAAAGTACATATCAAAGCTTCTATAAAGCATCAAATAAAATAAGAACTATGTGTGCCTCAGCCCCTGAGTGTAGAATCGTCTCTAAGGAGACATATATATACCTATTCTGCTTGGTCCACTTGTCCACTGATTTAATGGGCTTATCTATAACTCACTTCTCATTGATGCCAAGAATATCTTTTGCTTTCACATAATAGCTACATGTACTTAAACAAAGGATGACAGATGGTCACTAGTCCTCTGCAATAGTTTCCCAAGAAATTTCCAGACTTCTAAGTCATTAAACTGCTATGAAGTGATAATTTTAGTCTTCGAAAGAAAACATTGTGCCCAAACTAATGCCATTTCCTACTTTTCCACTTTAATATCACTTGCAGAGCAATCAAACAAAGAAATAACCATTTCTATGAGTCATGTCTGAGTTAATCAGAGATGCAGAAATGCATGTAAAATGCAGAACCTCTTACTTGTAATCCTCAGGTAAACAGTGACTTGTGCCTACCCTGCTACAACCTTTAAAAAACCCTCTCATTTATGAAACACACCCCTCCCACCCACCACCAAATTAATAAAGAGACATTCATAGCAACAAAACTGTGGTCACTGGCTGCATAAAGTGATTCTGATGAACCATGCAGGATGTTGTTTTTCATCTCCTTATGCTGTACTTACTGTGGTTTCCACCTAAGGCTTTTGCTGAGAGGCAGTAATGGTTTGTTGACATTTTGGTGTGCAGGGATTCTGCAGTGGGACTTAACCCAGCTCTTTTTTTACCTCAGATATGTGTCTAGTGGGAAGGGGCTGGAAGGGAAAGGGTTGGAAGTACCTACTGGGGCCAGAATGGCTGCTAGGAAGGATACGATCAGTGCCAGGAAACAACACAGCACCTTTAATCATTTCTCCCATGATGCACCCTACTGACCACATGTCAACTGAAAACAAAAATGAAATGAAGGTAAACAAGAAAACAGGAACAGAACAACAAATAAATGAGAAGACTTATCCAATCATGCTATAGCACAGTGCCTGCAGACACAGACCTGCCTGTCACTCTGGGCGGGTGCTTTTCTGCCTGAGCACACAAGTTTCATGACAACAAAGCAGGTCTGAGAAAAATCAACTCCAACATTTTTCTTTACCCCAGTGTGGATGAAAGACAATGCTATTAAATACAGAAAACCAACTGAGACCCGCGGCTGGCTACTGTGCCATAATACAACTTTGTAATTAAAATTTACCAATTAATTTTGTCTTTTTCAAGTTTTCATTTGTATTCATTACCTAGTTTTATGCTGCTTTGTCTTGTAAATGAATGCTGGTCTCTGTATTCAATAAGGATATGCAAATTGCTATTCCTTTATCATTCCAGCTACCAGAGATCCATGCATATTTTCACAAGCTGAACTGCCAGAAGCAACAAAAGGAACTTGGGTCCTCATGAACACGTATCCACCTCTTATTCAGGGGTATGAATAGAATCTGTTGAGATCATCCAACTCCAACAATGCTTGCTTCAGGGCCTGTTGGCTCACTTCCACTGAATCTCAGTGAAGCCAGTAGTCCATCACTGGGATCTTCAGAATCTCATAAGATTTCCATTTGCCATGATAGGAAATGGTGATTTCTAAACAGGCCAGTTGAGACACAGAAGCACCGAGCTGTGCCTTCTGCATAGACACTCAGAGCAGACTGGGGGCCTATTTACCTCATGGAGGGAAGAGCAGTTCAGCTGGGTCAAATAAAGCTCACCACTATTTACACTGGAGCACAAGATGAAAATCAAACTCCTTATATCCAGCACAGGATTAAGGTGGCATTTTTGCCCATAGTGATACCACGTAACCACATTACCTCTGCTGTCCTTGCTCTATGGTAAGTCATAGAACATGGAAGCAAGAATAGGGACAGACTTCCCTTCTGGCCTCTCAGGGCCAGAAACTGGGGAAAAATATGAAAAGCATCATGCTGCTTGGTTAAATTTACTCTTATAATTTCATATTGAGCAACAGTTTAAAGAGAATTTGACTTTGAAGGCAAATGTCCTATCTGTGGAAATCTTCACATGCCTGGGTCTAAGGTTCCCTGTTGCTTTATTTAGCATATGAAAAGCTTCAACATTACAAAATAAAAAAATTAATAAACAAAACCCAAAGAACTAAATAAAAGGCTACTTGTTTGGAAGCAATAAGCAGACCTAGAGATGCAAATTATTGCTGCTTTCACCACAAGCTAAATGGCATGCAAAATATCAGGAAAAGATAGAGCAAGCAGTTGTTTGTTCGTCTGTTATTAATTCCTTTTTATTTTCAGAGACTGCCTCCTGACGCCACTGCTCTATGCTATGCTCCAGAGCACACACAGACAGAAGCTGAACTACTGACTTACTAAACTGCAAACTGTGTAAAACCAGAGATGATTATTCCCCTCTACTCCTGAGGTTTTGGGAGGGAAGCTCTTTGAAAATTTCCAAATCAGAAGTAAAGATAAACACCTGAATATTACCAATGTCCGAAGAGCCTTCCTGACTGCTGCCTCTTTTTTGTCTCCTGAGCCAATTAGAAATAAGCCAAAGTGGAACCAGGATTTGACTGTGTGTTTAGAAGTAGCTATTTGGAGGTTAGGAATTTCAGCACATACAACAGCAGCTTCCAGAAGCCCCAGTTAAGGCACTGAGACATGTGCAAAGCTCCAGAAAGGACTGCAGTACAGAGACCTACACCTCAATCCTCTGCTTCATTTAGTCCAACATCAATCCAGGTGTTGTAGTCTGAGGAACTTTACTCATACAAGCATCAGAAAAAAACCAACATCACAGTCTCTCACCATCTGCACTTAGCTCCAAAGCATTGGAAATTTACACCTGGTACAAGACTTTTTTTTCCAAATGCAAGATATTCACAAAAGCTGGCAATGCTACACCAACACATGGAACATCCCTAAGCTTTAATCAAGGGCAGGCTAACTTCTAGTGACACACTTCCACATGACTCTAGGTAAAACTTCAGTTTAACAACTGTTTGCCTTGATGTTTTAAGATCACATGAAACAGTGTTAAGGAATTCAACCTGCAAGTCAGATTTGGATAGCCCTTGATGAGAAACACATTCTCCATTAGACTATCCATATCCTGGATAACCACGAGTAGGGAATTTTTTTTTTGTTCAAAATCTCTGAAAACCAGATTATTGCATAGAGCAGCTCTGAAACGCATTCTTGAATGTGTATACCTCAAAATATGAGCAAACTTTCCAAGGATACCAAATGGCTCCCTGGCATAGCCAGCTTGAATAAATGCTCACCAGAAACCACATGCAAGTGCAAGTGTCTTCCTCAACTAAGAAAACATTTTACTCAAACAGCAAATCTTCTCTGGGCCACCTCCTGGTGCTGACTTCCCAACAAACAGGTACTTCCTGACCCAAATGAGTGCTTGCTCATCCTTCCAGGTTTCAGATTCCCTTCAGCAGATGCAGAAGGATCAGGAATTGCAGAACTACTCAAAGATGTCTCTATATGGAAAGGACCCAAGCCAACCCTCCACAGACGCCTCCCCGGTAACTCTATATTCCCTTCCTGCCTAACTGCAGGTTCTCTGGGGCTTTACAAAACACAGTGAGAGCGAGCCCATAGGGAAAATCTGTAAGTGCCCTTGCTAAAACTCCCACTGAGGTGGCTCTTCAGTCCTGCACTTGGTAAGATCCAGCTGTCATTCAATGAAAATCGTGACATTCAAATTAAAATTCATTCAATGTGTGCCAGGGGAAACTCTGGAGACCAAAGATGCAGGCACAGCTGAATGAGCTTTGCTATCTTTTCCAGCCTCATGGGCTAGTTCACACTTTCTGCCCAGAGCACTAGAGAGAATGCCAAACATTCACATTTGTAATAGCTCCTGTTCTAGGGTTGCAGAAATCACCCCTCTGCAAGCTGAAAAGAGATGTTCATGTCCTCAAAACTGACTGAGGAAGACTATGATAGACATATAAAAGAAGCAAATCATGATACCTGATTTTGTTTGTGTAACTGTAGGCCAAAGTATTTAGCACACAATGCTGCTTGCCAATGGCTAAGGTGCAAACTCTAGTAAAATGTCAAGGTGACTGAGTATGCCTGTCACAACAGAGAGCTGCTCTCTCCAAATTCTCCTAAATGGACAGACACCTTGCTGAGCAGGACCTCTCTTTACGTCCACCTCTGTTGTTGAGTACTCCTGCAGATCTGCACTGAAGTCTGCTCTGAAGCACCACTTCTAGGCCCTTACTTGAATTTTCAGAATGAAAAATACAACAGTCTGTATTGGATGCTGTCCCCTGTTTATACAGGTTTTTCTGTCACTTCTGCCAATAAAAAAAGGACACAGTTTCTAAAAATATGTGGTAATTCTTAGCAATACATGGGCAAAGCTGCTTTTTTTCACATGATCCAGATACCACAGCTACAAAGGCTTCAGACCTGCCAATGCCAAGGAAAGTCTGTGATGCGTGGCACTCCTAATGACCATTGTGGAGACGGCTCAAACACTTCAAAAAGCTTTAAAAACCTCCCCAAACCACCAAACTCTTACCTCTTAATTCTGGCTAAGTCATGGCAAACTCTCAGTTTTGTGACATTCCAATCTCAGGAACTTGCTGAGATACCAAAACCCTTCCCTTCGTGCTTGTATTTATTATAAGCATGAATTTCAACATGTTTTAACAAGTGCTCAGCACAATCCATTAATATTTCCTGAGAAAATCTTTCCTTTCTATTTTGAAACACTTTTCCACATGATGTTCTGAAAACCTTAATATTTCTCAAAAACAGCAATAAGGTTCTTAAGTAAATAAGCCTTAGTGACTTCAATTTCACTCCCTGCAAAACACCACGGAATACAGCTACTCTCCTGACAGATGCTATCTGGAACCAAAAGGGAATTGCCACCATTTTAAAAGTGTGAGGTTTCAAAACATGCCATGAACTTCTCTCTTCTTTCTGTGACCCCGTGGGAAGCCTGTATGGGAGCAGGCTCCTGGCAGGACCTGCAGACCTGTGGAGAGAGGAGCCCACACTGGAGCAGGTTTGCTGGCAGGACTTAAGACCCTGTGGGGGACCCATGCTGGAGCAGCCTGTTCCTGAAGGATGGTATCCCATGGAAAGGGACCCACACTGGAGCAATTTGTGAAGAACTGTAGCCCATGGGAAGAACTTGGTTCATGGACTGTCTCCTGTGGGAGGGACCCCATGCTGGAGCAGGGAAAGGACTCCTCTCCCTGAGGAGGAAGCAGCAGCAGAAAAAACACATGATGAACTGGCTATAACCCCATTCCCTGTTTCTCTGCATCACTGGGAGGGGGAAGAGGTAGAGAATCAGGAATAAAGTTGAGCTGGGGAAGGAGGGAGGGGTGGGGGGAAGGTACTTTAAAGATTTGTTTTACTTCTGATTAAACAACTCTGATTTTGGCTGGTAATAAATTCAATTAATTTCCTGAAGCTAGTCTGTTTTGCCCATGATGTTAATCAGTTTGTGATCTCTCCCTGTCCTGGTCGCAACTCATTAATTTTTCATAGTATTTTCTTTCCCCTTTCCAGTTGTGGAAGGGAGTGATAGGGTGGTTTTGGTCGTACCTGGCATCCAGCCAGGGTCATCCCACCACAGTGCCAGAGCCTGACCCACCTGGAAAAATGGAGGAGGAGGAAGGAATCACATCCAAATCTGTGCTGTCCCTCAGAGGTTGGCTCCTAGGTTGCAGTGCCAAACAAGTGCTAGAAAATGACTGTTAAAAAAATGACTGAAAAGGCTATGGGAATTCTGAGCTGTAAGCTCAAGAATGAGTGGAGGCACAAGGGATGACTCACGTCCTTTCCTTTCTCCCATTTTCTTTTGAATAAAACTATATAAAAAATCATCACAGTAAAAGATTTCTACAGAGAATTTTGCCAAGGAATGTGAAACACACTGCACTGCAGCTAACAGACCGTAACATTTAAAACCTGTTTTGCAGATCCTGCATTTGCTAGCTTCGGGTTCTCTTTTTAGCTTAATTTACATTTTGACTTTGAAGTATCTCCTCCCAGGTCTCAAAGGGTATTCAAGCACACTTGTGTTACCTCTTCCAGCAGCAAACCCACAGGTGGTGTCCCTTGCTACAATACAAACAGATCAGCATATCATTTGAGTATATGTGTATGTTTTCATATCCGGGATAGGAATCATAGAATAGAATCACAGAACATACTGAGTTGGAATGGACCCATCAGGATCATCGAGTCCAACTCCTGACCCTGAACAGGAGACCCCAGGAATCACACCCTGTGCTTGAGAGCATTGTCCAAATGCTCCCTGGACTCTGTCAGGCTTGATGCTGTGGTCACTTCCATGGGATGCCTGTTCCAGTGCCAAACCCTCTCTGGGTGAAAAGCCTTTTCCTGACATCAACCTAAACCTCCCCTGACTCAGCTTCATGTGATTTTGAGTGTGTTCCAGTTCTTTATTTTGATCCCTACCAAATGCCTACATGCTCTTCATAAAAGTCACTTCAGTACTATCTGTTTTGACCTCGAGTTCTGATTTCTCTGCTCAACTGTACCAGTGAATCTCAGCTCAAACAGGCACAGCTGCCATCAAGAAAAAGCTGACTAATGGCACAGAAAAAAACCCCAAAACGTTTGAGACCATCCAATTTTCACAGGTGCCGGAAAAGGCAACTAACTTGGCTTGGTTAAAATTCATACAGGGCAGCAGTGAGCGCTGAAAATCTTTAAGGTGAGTGATGGGAAACAAGCAATGGATTATCTTCACTGCAGCACCTGGGATCCACTCCAAAAACCACACGGATGACAGGCAGCATGGGGGTCTCATGCCAAGTGCAAATTACACTTTAAACTCTTAGAGGATGCATATCTGATTTTTAAAAAATAGAAGAATGTCAACAGCCAAATCATCCTCACATCTACTCTGAGGTCTCTTTGAGACAGACCTTGTCTCCTATAAGCAAACTGTAAGAAAAATCCTGAGTCCAAAGCCAAATACCAAATATCAAAGGAGGAATCACCCAGGTCAACAAAATCTAAACTTAACCATCAATGCCATCATAGCTAACACATGCTTAAGCAGCAGCCTAACACATGCCAGCTGGTCCTATCTGGAAAGCCAGGACAGCCATGCTTAACAGTGTCTTTTAAACAACCCTGATGCTAGTTGCTGGTTTTGATTTTTTGTTACTTTTTTTAAAGGCAAAACAAGCCTTAAGAAAATACTACTCAGAACAAGAAAAACAACAGACTGCACTAAAAAAAGGTGCAGAAGTTTTACTAGACTATAGTTTAAGAAACCCCCAAATATGCCCTCAAAACACTAAAATTACACCCACTAATCAATGCAGATCAAATGCAAAGATAAATTCTGATAATGGCTGGTGGAAAGGCAGAACCTATTCCTAAAAGACTTTCTTGAGTCAATTTTTTTTTTCCTAAGGCAACAGAACACTCTCTGTCAGACGTCAGAGAGCATCTCTTAATCCCATAATTTTCAAAGACAGCTGGGGGAAAAGGAATTTTTGAAAATCTAGCCACAGAAAACATTAATTTCATCTGTTAATGCCAACTTCTCTTTACAATCCATTATGCATGTTCATAATTATATAGAATAAAGTTGGAATTTTTCTCTCTTGCTCTCTTAATGGTGTTTTCTCTTTCAACTGTTTTAGACTTTAAGCTATTTACAGTAGGAATTCTGTTTTCCATAATCACCATGGAAATTCAGGCCTAGCCAAACTTAAGACACTTGGCTCTTATCACAATGTATTTCTATGGCTAAATCACTATTTTCTCTTTGATCTGCTGAAGAACTCACACACGAATTTGCTAGAGTACCATCCTCTACACACCACCTCCTTTTCACTACTGAAAACAAATGCTCTGATTGTTTTATTTTCCCCACTAAATCATGTGTTCCTGTAGGACATCACTGTGGTCTTGGCATCTCAGATCTTAATAAATCTGTCTCACCTGAAAGCATTCATTTCATGTTTTCCCTTCTCTTCAAATAAAAAACCAGAAAGACATTTCCAATCCTTAAATTGAAATCTTATGAGATTTTGAAGATGTTATTACCTAGAACTGAACACAGCTTTGGGGAAAGCCCTGAGGTTTTCTAACATGTTTCCAATGGCATCCAAGAGTATGGGCTGGTTTTAGTTGCTCACATTCTTTCTGGTTTAACTGAGGCCAAAGTGGAATAAGCATCAAAGAAACACTGAGTGAGAAACTTAGAAGTGGACTACAAAAGCTTCCCAGGAATATCTTGGTCTGCAAATCCATCTGGAAATGGATTGAAAGGTGGATTTCTTCTCAAGAGGGTCTAATTTCCGACAAGGAACTCTCTGACTCCTTGATATTTTGAAATGTCTGCTTTAGCTGTATAACAAGGAACAAAGGGACCTGCCAGGCAATTTCTACCCAGTACTCTCCAGGACACTGGAGGCTGTTCTTATTTGTCAGAAAAGCAGCTGTAGTCTATCCAGACTCCAGAGCTTTCTTAGAGCAACTTAAGAGAGTGTCTCTTATTTATGTAGAAGAGATGTTCTGGTAATAATCTCCTTCATGTTTTAATTTCCATGAAGACTTTAAAAACGAAATTTCATTTCAAGTCAGGATCACCTAAGTGCAATGGCAACTCAGTGGAATGGTTTAGGTTTTAAAATATTTTCTTTCCATAAAACTTGGCAGCAGCTGCGAATTTTTTCTTACATGTATGCTGTACCATACACAAATGCTCCCACTCCAGACTAGAAACGAGTAAGCTTATATTGACAGCAAGTGGACACAGCAGACAGTCTTCTGATTAATTAAAAAGAACTGCTTTTTTACATTTCTATATAGACTTGCCTCTTTCAGCTAGAAAACTCTCTGCTGGAAAGCCTTAAGTAGCCCAAGGGAAGTATGTAATGTCCTTCTGTGAAGTTTACCTGCAGCTGCATAAATGCTTCTCCAGCTCTTCCTGCACCTGGGAGGGAAACTAGTTCTGCTCATCAACAGCAACGGAGGGATGGGAAATAATATGGACCCATACACAAACCAGTCTTTCCAACACTGACAACTCATTCATGGGGTCAAACTGGTCAACAGATGAGTACTGACTTGGAAATGGATGTACAGATTCCAATTTTTTTTTTCTTTTTCTTTTTTTTTTTTTTTAACTTTCAACTCACCTTTTTCCCCCCACCACTAAAACATGGTAGCAGTTGTGACCTGGCCTACATACACTCCATTTCAGGGTATGGGATTTCCAATGATTTAAAAGTAGGACTACCCCACAATTTACACAATGTTTGCTGCATTTGTTCAAAAATGCAATTGTTATTTTCAACTGATATTGAAATTTTAAAAGGTATTTAAAAAATATTTTGTTGCTATCCCTGAATAAGACACTGTCATAAGAGACTGTTGTCACAGTCGGAGAGAAATAAAGTAATTCTCATGTTTGAATGACTTTTTAAAGGGCTACATTGTTTAAATTAATATTGCATTTTTTTTCTAGAAATGGGCAGAACAACATCACTCTTAATTTGTTGTTGAAAAAGGAGAGCAACCCATTAACCACACTACTATGCTTTTACCCTAAAACCATTCTTTTTATGTATTCTAGTTGCTTATCAATTAAAATCTCAATGAGATTTATCTCTGCAAAGATTTAATGGAAATATCCTCAGTACTTACAGCTGAACCTCAAGAGTATCATAGATAATTAAGGGATTTTTTTTAATTTCTTTTTTTTTTTTTTAAAGAGGAAAAGAGTGTATTATTTAGAGGAAGAATTGTGATGGTGGGAAAGCAGGGAAAGCTCAGCATCTTTAGAGTGACATCTCAAAGCTACCCACTAATAATAAACCCCACCACTTTTACTGTACTGCCATGTTTTGCATCCAACAACCCTCCAGTCCCTCTTCCTATAAGACTGGAATGCTGCTGCTTCCCCCTCAGCAAACAGGAGGTACCTTCTGTCTCTCCATCTACCTGTTAGCGAAGTGTAACTTCATCTTCACTGGGCTACCAAGCAGAGCTCAGCTTTCAGAGAAAATTGACAGAGCTGTGGAAATAGGACAGGCAGGACCCAACTCTGACAAACATGACAGGAATTACTCAAGAGTCAGCAAAAAACCAATTGCTTCCATGGCTACGTGCCTGTGAAAGCTGGGTTCTCTTCACACCAACTGCTAGTGGCTGCTGATGCCAGATTTTTCTGGTGCCTTTCTGCCAACTTGCTGAAAATAATATGCCTTTTTGTTTCTGAAAGTGAAGACATGTTATGTTGCTGCATTTTATTCTGATGGGCAAAATACACACTACTTACATTTCCAAGCCATCATGGGCAGGTTGCCTGGCTTAGCCTGTGATAAACAGGAGGCTAAGTAGACACCTCCTCTTTTGTTTTCATTTTCTAATATTGCTTTCACCACCTTGGAAGTGGTAAAAATAATATCACCCAAGACAAGAAGAACAAGGTGGGAGGGAAATACGGTTTAGTTAACGACACAGACCTCATGCAAGTAAAGGGAAGTCCATTTTTAAATCAAGAGAATCTGATTTCAGGCCAATTTGAAAACCACAGCAGATAAACGGTTGCCTTAAACTGCGTGAGTCAAATTCTTCATTTTGTTTTAAAGAAAAAAAAAATGTTGTATTGACTCAACACTGAGCCCATACAGCATTAAGATGAATCAAAACCATGATGCATTAGCAAGCAAAAGATTATGATGTCACCACAAATGTTATGAAGTCAATATTTTCAAAACATAAAAGCAGAAAAACAGATTTACAGGAGTGAGATAGGCCAAGTTAGGACTCTTTTCTTTTTTGTTATTTTTCCTTTGAAGAATAGTAAATAAAGCTATCCAATTTGCAATCATAATGCTTGTTTTCTATATTGCTTATTGACATAAATACTATATAAATTGGCATGATTACAGGTTTTGAAGTAACTCAATTGACTGAAATAATTCTGTGCATCTGTTTTTCATTTTCAATTTTGTTCATATTAGTAGTGCGCTGTTTTCATTTAGCCATACCTCTGGGATTCAACTTTTTGCTTCTATCTTTACAATGCTGGTATAGTCATTTTATGGTAAAAGGGATGGGGTGGAGGAGAGGAACAAATAATAGGTGAAGCTGCAGCAAATGGCACAAGGATACAGTCCCTTCCTGGAAAGAGGATTTTGTGGCGAACCATTTCTCCCATAATGCATCCCACAGACCATATATCCACTAGAACAGCAGAGACAGGGAAGTGAAGAAGGAGGGAAAAAAAGCAAAGTTAACTACGACATTTCACTCCTAAAGGAGGGGAAAAAGAGCAGGTTGATCAGAACAGTACAGTTTGTTTTGTGGTTTTGTTGGGTTTCTTTTTCGTGTCTCACCAAAAGCTAAAATAAATGACTAGATAAATAAAAGCTGTGTCAGTCAGCTCAACCGTAGTTAGTAACAACAGTGGAAAAAGTTTAAAATCAACATTTTGGGTAAAGGTCCAGAGTTAGCAAGTAAAGATCAAGTAACAACTGCACAGACCCATGGTATACACTGAATTCCTGGTGAAAAAACCTCTTCTCTTTTTTTTTTTTTTTCCCCAGAAAAGAAAACAGATCCAGATAATGATAATCTGGAATAAATCCTACTTGCAACCTGGCAGTTTCTAGGCTTTGTCCTGCAGCACTGAGTCTCTCTGCAGCAGTAGACAAGAGGTTCCAAGTGGAACTGCTCACACAAATAAAGGCCATATGGATTAATACCACCCTTAAGGGTTATTTAAAACTCCTGCTTCAGGATATGTACCTGTGACCTATCTACAGGTACCTATCCAGGTGTATCTCTCTGTACGTACATACCTGGAGAGCATGACCTGAGTGGACTCTGTTCTGTGTAGGGACTCAAAATAAATGCTAAACCAAACTCCACAGGACAAGGACCAACAAGACTAAGAGCATTTCTTATTCCCAATCCTGCCTTCAGCTTTTAGAAGCAATATGCATAGTTACAATATCTGCTTGACTTGGATGGGGGGTTTTTTTGCCCTTTAAGTCTTACAAGAAAAAAGGCTGGATAGATAGTGACACAGTATACACAGAAAAAAACCCCTGTATTCCATGTGAAGAGGAAAAATGCTTTAAAAGACAATGTTGTTTCTCAGCTTTGAATGCTCATGTTTGACCTACACAACCAGTTTTCTCCTCTTTTTCTTCCCCTTCTTTTATCCTTCAAAAGCAATCCAAAACAAACCAAAGAAACAAACAAACAACTCACTTCTTGGTAAAACAAAATAAAGGTGAAATGTTCCATTTGGGAAAAGGAGGGTACAGGTATCAGGGGCATGGGACAGCAAAAGCATGCCTGAGGCAGTGGCAGAGTTTTCTTCATAGTGACAGTTTTGGGACCTTCCATAGAAGTGCAGCAAACTGGTGATAATTATGCATCTTTAGCCAACCAAGTGCAGAAAGAAAATGAAAGCAGTGAACAGCCCTTATACAGGCAGTGTAAATAGTAAGGGGGAAAAAAGTAGGGGAGCTTCAGTAATGTGGCAGCATAGGCCAGAGCAGGGAAGCAAAGAACAACCCTTTCTGTTGACTTCCTTGGGAGCTGGATCAGAGCCTCCAAGCAGACTGGCTCCTCCAACAGCTGACCTTCATTTTCAAATATTTTGTTTTCTTCCTCTGTTTACTTTATTTTGGCTTTGTACAAGTAAGACAAGATCATTCATCTTAAGCCAGATTCATTGCCCAGGGAAGTCAAAGGAAGTCTCTATGTTAACTTCAATGGGCATTTGATCAGGACCTTTGGATGTAGCAAACATTCCTAGAACCTTCCCAGCTGTGTACTTCATCACAAAAGTGTGTCTAACTTTTTCTTGGTGCAGTTTGAGTCATGTGAAAAGTAAATGCTCTCTCTGTCCTTTCAGGGACAATAACAACAACAATGGTAACCATCTACTGAATGTCTGGGGGGAAAAAAAAAGCAAAAGAATCCATTTGACAATAGAAGGAACTTTGGATATTGACTAAGGAACTATCTAAAGCATGCTAAGACTGGTTCAAATTTCTAATGCTACTTAGCAAAAATTTCAAGGAGAAAATACTTTAAGGAATATTATTCCTTTTCCAGAAATTATTCTATATGCTTAGACTCTGCTTAATAATTCTCTACTTTTTAGACTTTTTTATTAAAATGTCTACTTTAAATTCATAAACATTACTAATAATACAGGAAATCATACAGGGACTTGCTGATTTCAGAAGAGGTTGTGCGATTATGCCTTTAGTAGTGCTTAAGTCATTAAATCAGCTCCCAATATCAGTTTCACTGCCCTTTTCAGGATGCAGTTGGCAGTTAGCAAAAATTCTCCCACAGGTCAGCTAACCTGCTCAACATAAATTAAGTAGGACACTTTTTAATAAATTCCTGGTCTTGACATTTGCTGTATTTGCCATCGAAAACTCTCCATTTCAAACAGACAAGTGGTACCTTTGACAGCAGAATCTGAGTCATACTGTATTCCCTCCTTTCCTGCTGGGTCTATCTGGCACTCAGATGCAATTCTCAGTTTTGTTACAAAATGAGTAACAAAATACTTACAAAGTTCTCCCTTCATCTCCTGCAAAATATTAGTTATTCCTTACCCGTTTCTCTACAGCAAGCACCCCCACCTGCTTTTCACAGTCTTTCCAGGGACCAAGATCTCTCACAGAATATTAAGAGTAAAATCCTATTTACTTCTAGGGAGATTACATAAAAATTATGTCAGTTTTTTTTTTTAACATCAGCTTTTTCCTCTTCTCTGCAACTCTACTTTCCATAAAAAAAAAAAAAAAAAAAAGACTCAAACTGCAAAATTTATAGGTAGATCTCAACCACATGAAACCTGTCAGCAAAACCTGGGACTTTAGTTAAATCTCTCACAAAGAAGGAAATAACTCCTGAAATTCAGATCTAGCTCTGGATTTGGAGAAATTCTGGAAGGGCTAGGATTTGCTATTTCAGCTTGTACCTCTTCTTCTTCCCTCAAACAATCCAGAGACTCAGACTCAAATTTAGAGTACATCACTCATTCAGTCATTCCAGTGGTTCCCACACTGTCTCACAGCCACAGAAGCCAGAGACAGTCTGGTCAGAATGAGCTACCTCTATTTGTTAACTTCAACCACAACTCAGAACAAGTTTCTCATTACCCTGCAATCCCACCCTGATAAATTCACCAGCAGTGCATCCCAAATACCTCCTGTAGCTGCAGTACACAGCAGTGAGAAACCGCTCTAATTCAAGATGTCATTTCCCATTACATTTTCTCTCCCTCCTTCGGGTGCCCCTTAAAACTGTAGAAGCAGACCTTGCCCTGGAGGTGACACGGAGCAATGACACTGCAGCCCTACCGTTCTCCTTGTAGCCCATGCCCAGGATGACCTCTGGTGCTCTGTAGTAACGTGTCACCACATACGGAGTCATCATGAAGCTAGTGCCTGCAGTCCTGGCCAGTCCAAAATCCAAAATCTTCAACGTGCAGTCAGATTTTACTACAATATTACTTGGTTTTAAATCCTGCAAAAGATCAGTGAAAAGACATGTGATTGTCCTTTATAAAGCCAGGCACAGTTGTGATACAGGCTGATACTTTAGGTCACCCTTCAAATATTCTTTCACTCCTCTGACACACTTAGTATCAGAAATACTTGTAAATACACAGCAAAACCTTGCTATTGTTTCTCTAGCAAACTGTTCTGGAAGTTGTTCTAACTTGGCATACTCTGGGGCTTTACCTGGATAACAGCAGCCTCCTGGTGTTACATTAATTGCATTTAGCAGATCAGAAACTAGGATTAGTATCAGAGTACTGTTTTGATTAGATTATTTTCTTTTAATGCTGTGAGCCTAATAGAGACATTCCAACTGTATGTGTGGAGATACTTCAATTATAATAATTCAACTCATTCTTTGTTGGATGACTGACTGAAAGCCAAATCTATCATACTTTGCTAAACACGTGGCATGCCAAGAGAGGAGACCTTTGTGTACACATTGTCCACACATTTCAGAGACCATAATCACTTTGATGGTTTCCAGTGTTTATTATTTGGTTATTATTTATTTTAATGATCAGGTTACCTTTTTGTGTGATGAAGTTCACAAATAATCACATTCCTAACAAAAGCATGGAGCTACTTTGCAAAGGGGATGTACTTAAGTTTATAGTCATTGAACTGGGAGACAGAGCTTTTGTTCACAGTACACAAGAGAGTCAAGTGGCCTTTAAAGTCTTCATGATCATCTCATATGCTGCCTTTTCAGACCAAAGGCCCCTTACCCTGTGAATAATTCCTGCAGAGTGAAGATGCTTGATTCCACAGAGCATTTGGTACAGTAGGTAAGACATTCGCTCATGGTCTAGCTCCATCTGGATGACCTGGCACAGATTGGCATCCATTAACTCCATTACCAGGTAACTGAAGGAAAAGCAAAGTCACAGGGTCATTTTCTGTGTTGAAGACAAATCACAGCATCATCTCAAATAAGCAACAATGCATTTTCCTGCTTCAAAGTTCACTTTATTTCTGATGACAGGGAGTAACACAGCTGGAGACTGGGCCACTAACAACAGCACCATGGTGGTGTTTGTACCTCATTGCAGATACCAGTTTTTCAGCATCCCAGAAAAACTGGTGGATTATTTGCGCCTTTTTGGTGCATTTCCGATGACAGAGACTATACCCTACATGGGCAATCAGGCAGCATAACACAGAAATGTACAAAAAGTAAGACCCACAAGCACCAAATGATGTGGGCCTTTGGTCATTGCAAGGATGGCTACCAGAGTACACGTAGGAATCTGAGAGAAACGGAGATGCCTGAGAGGCCAAAACATGCACCCCCATGCAAAATGCCTCCAAAAATCCTCCTGAGATTGTATGACTTCACAAAATTCTCATTACAACTAATTTGTTACTGCTGGTACCAGACTACAGAATAGGAACACATTTCCATGCAATGTATACAGAATATGGGAAAGATAGGAAGATAAAAGGAGAACAACTATATAAAACACAGAATATCTAAAACTTCATTCACAGCAGGTTCATACTAGGTACAGTAGTGGTTGTGCTACAGAGCAAGGTTCCAACAGAGATGCTGGCTGTCCTCTACACCTACTCCTACTTCCCAAGGAAAATAATTTTACACAGTCCAAAGGTCATAACAAAACAAATATGAAACCCACTATTTGTCACCTTACAAATGTCAAAAGAGCTCTCAATATGGGAATTCAGAATACTTGTCTACTCACTAGACTCACACCATCTTTTTAGAGGGGTTTAAAACCTTTGTATTTTGCTGAGTTAGTGCATTCAAGGTACACTATAATGCCCCAGGCATCTCTAAAGCTTATTTAATCACTGTCTCTGTTACTTACACATCCTGGAACTCCTCCAGAGATTTCTGTGGTGTGAAGACATTTAATAAACTGATAATCTGAAAAGGAAAGTAAGACAAAAGAATAAAGAGAAGTGATATACATAATCAGTTGAACTCATTCTGAAGTGCTTTAAAGGCGAAACTGTTTTTTCACTGCCCAATTTATACTAACACTTCTCACTTTATTGATCAGTAAAAAATTGGCTACGTTCAAAATAAAATACCACAGATGTCTCAGATTTCTTCTATGTGCACTTGCAATGGCACATACATGCACACACTGGCTGACACAAGTTCCATCATGAGAGGTACCACTTTTCAGTAGAAGCACTTTAGAACAGTAGACACATCCTTGAGCAAAGACACCTTGTGTACTGCAACTCCTTTTTTCCTTCCTCTTGTTTGGTTTGGATTTCTGTTTGTCTGGTTTTAAACGGGCTGTGCTGTTGAAAGACACTGATAAGAATGTGTGAAACAGAACAGAGGAAAAACTGTGACCCCACAGATCTGAATTTCCCACGTTTTCACTCTGTGCAGGTAACAGAGGTAGATGGTATCAGCACAGCTGCCATGTAGGCAACCTCTGAATGTCTCCCTTCCTGCTTCCATCACCTTGTAGCAGGTCTCATGCAGCTTGTTCAAAATTATGTATTTAAAATTAGTGCTCTTTCCAGTCCATTAAAACACTGAAGTGAGAATGCATCATTCTCCTGCCTACAGGGAGAACTCCTCACTTATCCCTGCATTTTCAAACTGCCGTGCATCGGTCTGGCTGAGGGCAGCTTCCATCCAGTCAATAGGGAAGAGACAGGAACAGTTCCGATCAACACAGTGGGAATGTAAGGACAAATGAATGCCCAGAAGTGGGGCAGAGGACACTGTAGTGTCAAGTCCTGCAGTCTGCCATTTTAGGATCACTTCGTTTTCTTTCCCTGTGAATTTGTGATAGAGAACAAGTGTAAAATCTCACCTTATATCCCATTTTTAAGCTCATTTATGCTTTGCATAAGGAGAAAGAGTCATTGCAGGATCTGAGGGAAGGGTAAACACTGCAAACTGAAAAATTCACTCCTAATGAAAAGGAAGAGGCACACAGATATGGCAGCAGGCCATAGGAGAAATCGAGGAGCTGAAGGAAAATGAAATCCCTGGGAGATCCCTTGAAAATGCAATGTGGCAATTCTACATATTTCACTACAGAAAAAAAGCAAGTTTATACAGTGTCAGGCAGATAGTTCTAACAGATAATGGTTATAATTAACATACAGTCCTGGAATAACACTTTTGCTGCAGCGTAGGTATATTTTCATTCATTATAGATACTAAATTATACACAATAAATAGTTGGTGCAAGAAGCAGGAAAGTCTAGAACAACCTCCATTTGGCACAGCCTTTAAATAAGCACATGGAACATCCTCACTCTCTCATGTGGGTATATAATACCAGAGAGAGTGCAGCCCTTGAGCATAATTTACTTTTAACTTCTTTCATTTAAAAAAGCAACCCAACAAAACAATTTATTTTCTAAGAAAGCAATAACCATACCACCTCTCCGTTTGTCCACTGAAAACTTACGTTTTTGTGATTCACACACTTCATGAGGACCAGCTCCCTGTAAGCTCTCTTGGCATGGGTTTGGTTCTGAAATGGTCTGCTGAGCTTCTTAATGGCCACGTTTCTGTCAAGGACGGCATCATATGCAGCACTGCAGTGATTACAAACACAGGGGTTATGCATCTTAGAGGGTATCCAGCACTTCTCATGGCAAATTCCTGAGCCTCGAGCCTACCGTTTCCTTTTGTTTCCACTAAGAAAGACAGTGGGACAAAAGAAGGAGAGAGTTCCTCGTAAGAAAAAATAAGACATCAAGAGAAAACTTGTAGCATCACATTGGCAGAAGACAGCACGCCACAGGAAATTAACACTTATTTTCAAGGGGTGGGGGGATAGAATTAAGTAATTTCAAATAAAAAATACAATAAAAACTACATGAGACAAAAAGTTATTTCATAAAGCAACTCTCTGTGCATGGGTACAGCAGAGAGGCTTTTGCTTTTTCTGTGACAATTAAGGACACTTTCACCGAGTGGCTCAATGAAAAAGTGCCCACTTATCCAGAATGAAGTTTGTGTTTTCCTTATGATATTTCTAATGGAATCAAGTTATTTAGTCATTCTTTGAGACCATATCATCCCATTCCAATAACATACCTAGATACAGAACTATTTCACAAGGTTTTTTTACCATTTCCTGATCATGAAAAAATTTGTACAGTTACAAATTTTGAAAACATAAAGAAATACATTGTTGTTTGCAAAGTGGGCTTTTAAAAGCTGGGGTCCTAAAATTCTCCTTAGAATTTTAAATGTTTTGTACAACCTTCAGCTATTTTCATAATCGTTACCTCCTATGAATTTGACCCACTTGTTTTGGTGGTTCAAATCTGACTACATAAATTCTGACTTCTAAATTCCACAAAGCAGACTAAGTCCTAGAAACATTCCCAAATGGACAGCATCCTCAGACCCTCTTCTTGATTTTTCCTTTTATCAAGAATGAGAAAAGGCATGACACAAGTTTTCTGCTAGCCCCTGCAAAGCAAGGGTACTTCTCAAAAGATAAACCAATTAAACCACTCATTGTACTAAAAATTACTTTTTTAAGCATAAAGCAAACATTCAGAATCCTGCAATTTTTTTATTATTAACTCTTGCTTAATGCAGACATTCACTGACAGAGGCTAACTAACCAAGTACAGAGCAGGAAGCATGCAAGCATCAGAAACTTAGTCACAAAGCCAAATGTAAAATCGTTCAAAGTAGGTAAAAAAGCATTGGCAATGTTTGTCTTGGAAACCACAGAAGAAGAGAAGGATCAGATATATTTTATTTACACTACTTCTGCATAAATAACACACCAAACACATCCAACAAATAAGAGTAACTGTTTGCTAAAGGTGATGAGGAGTTGTGCAAAGATTACTTTTAGGATTCATTTAGGAAGACTCTTGATAGAGGGTCAAGGGAAGTGAAGTGATGCTTTCACACTGCTCAGTGCTCCTAAGGCCATATCTGGAATTCTGGGTCCCACTCCAGGCTTCCCAGTATGAGAAAGGTAAGGACATATTAGAGCAATTCCAGTGATGAGCCATGAAGGTCATTAGGGACTGGAAAATCTGTCATACAGGGGGCAGCTGAGTAAGCTGGAATTGTTTAGCCTGAAGAAGGCTTAGGGTGGATCTTATCACTGTTCTTAAGAATCTGCTGGGAGGAGTAAAGAAGATAGAGCCAGACTCTTCCAGTGGTGCTGAGCCATCTGCTCTAGTTGACTCTGCTTTGAACAGGTGGGTTGGACCGGGTGCTCTCCAACATCATCCATTCTGTCACTTGGTAACAATTCTTTATTCTCCTATTCATGAGTAAGGCATAGAAGTTTCATGACCCAGCTAATATCATGCTAGTCACATGCATAAACAAAGATACTGCACTCACCAGTTAAACCATGCTTAGGTGATAAGGCTATCAAAGATCCGGTCTGACTTGATTTCCCTCCAGCCACAGAATTTCACTCAACTAAACCTTGTGTTAGGAGGAACATGAGGGGTGATTTACAGCCTACCGATATGTAGCACAAAGCAAACCTCCTGTAGCAGCTGTCAGAATCATGTCTCTCATTCTGATTTAGCTCAGTCACAACAGGGCTGAACTAAAAGCACAATATAAAGGCCACAAATAAAATACCCCTTAATTCCATTAAGAAAGTATTGAACAAATAAAATGCAAAGCCCAAGGATTTAAAAAAACAGGATCTTTCACCAGTTAAATATTTTGTCCCTATTGTTCGTGGACATATATTGCAAATATGCTTCAGCAGACAAATCTCTCAGCTAATTCATATTACTTGATCACCCAACTTATAAGATGAAAAGCCTATACAAGACTCATCCGAGCTATGCAAGAGTACTGTGAATCATTTTAATATTCTTTTCTCATATTTTAATCTCATTAGATACATCATCAAATTACTGACTAGGAGTTAGAAAACACCAGAAGTTTTTCTGGGCAAACATTTTCTTCAGGTTTTGATCTCCATTTGCTTTTCTGAATTTTCTCTCTCTGTCAAAGCAACAGACAAAAGCATCAACCTAAAATCAGAAAACCAAGGGCTTCTTAAGGCTTTGGCTTTCATGATCAATTCCCAGTCCTTTATAAACCACGGAGGAGCTAAAGTAATCCTGTGTACAGAGATATTTACTTTGAGACACAAGGATCTTGACTGCAATTCTATCATGGTCTTCTATCAAATGGAAGGTATCCAACTACTTCAAGAAGTCCATACGTAAATTCACTGCACTGTGTAAATTCAGAGCCCTGATGTTTGGGATTTTTTTCTATCCACCAGAGAGAATCTTTTGTTTACAGACAGCCTACTCTGCACTTCACTGCAATGAAATTACAGATACCACATGTAGGTCCTCTCTCTGGTGCTTGCTACACAAAATTCTTACCTTGGAACAAACACCAAGGTTAGTACTGATGATAAGCCTTCTTAAGACAAACTTCAATCACTGGCAGAAGAGTGGTTGTGTACATAGGTGGCTCAAGGAAGCAGGAATAAGACACAGAGAGAGCAAAGAGTGTCTGCAAGCTGTGATGAAAAGGCTGAGTGTGACAATCACTCTAGATCTCAAATAAGAGACTGTGCTGCCATCTAAAAGCCCGTAATTCTTTCTCTGGAAGCTCTATCATAATACCTCTTGCTCAACTATGAATTTATTTTTTAATTTTATTCCGTGTTTTCATAGCAAAGACTCTAAATCACCCCTGGTCTTGTAATGAAATGACAGCTTTACTGCAACATGAGTTCAGAAAAACCCTCAGAGTTTACTACCATAGCTCTGGCAGTTGTACAGACAGAAAAGGCAGTAAATAAACTCTTTTCCTATAAATCCTGTCTACAGTTAGTTTGACATGGTAAATGTTAATGTTAAAAATGCCTTTTAAGTCTGTAAATAATTTGAAACAAACCTATTTAGCAGAGATAAAAAGTTTTAGCCAGATGCAAATATAAATTCGTGACTACCAAGAGATATATGTAATTACAGCTATTTAACAAGGCTCTTTGCTGACCTTGGCAGGAAAAAAAATGAAACTCCTTCTAGTCAGATTTACACAAACCCAGGTTATCATTTATCACTAATATTGTGAGTTCAGACTGTAATGATCAATGAGCAATGCTCTGCTGTCATGCACTTGAAGGACCAGGCATTCATTTTTACACCTATTTCAAAAAGCAAAGGAAAGCATTCTAGTTTCCTGCCCAAGTTTCTATTGAAATAGACACTTACCAAGTAAATACTTAAAGTTATTCCTCCTGTAGAGGAATAACTCTTTTCATCAACAACGTAACCTAACAGTTATTAATTCCATTATATTCTACCCCAGAATAGACTGTCAAACCCACAGAAAATGTGTATTTCTTTAAAAATCAATTCTTAGAGGTGGGTTCTTAGGATAACAAAGGACAATTTTTGGCAGTCTTTAGTTTCAAGATTCTTTGCATGGGGGACACACATCCTTTCCAAGGTGCCCTATCTCAAGCCACTGCTTCATGAAAGTACTGTTATTAGCTCTCAGATGACAGACCAGAAGCCCAAAAGAGGAAGGGAAGCTCCCAGCCTTCAGTATTCCGGGGCAGACTGTGAAATGGAGACTCTGGGCAATCTCAGCACACAGCTTTTTATATTAAGGCAGTCTTTTCACAGAGGGTTACAGAAATCCAACTAAACTAAACATTCCCTATTACTACATATACCTATTGTGACAAATATAGTGGTAACATTTTTCTGAAAAACTCCTTAATACTACCCCTACTTTCTAAAGTGACAAACTTTGGTCATCTCTGCTGTCCTCCAGAAAGACTCCAGTTATAATTCTATTACAAATCACTGCTATTTATATCTGCATCACTTGATCCTTCTAGGTAAGCTAGTTTTGTCACTGCCATTTGCATTTCTGCCTTCATCCCAGGAGAGGAAGTGGGAAGAAAACTGAACCTGACCTTGTTGAACAAAGCAGTGATCTGTGTACTTGAAACACCCTGGCTATTTAGTGCTGAGATCTCCATCAGTGCAGAGAATTGGTAACACTGAAAATCACTTAAAAAGAATGCTAATGACAGCCCATCCTCAAAAATCACCACCAATATATGGAGAAGAACACCTTCTAAATAAACACTGAGATACATATCTAAAAGTATATGCACATACAGATAAAAGGAAAAGCGTAGATGGATGTACTTATAAATCCTTTTCACAGTAATTTCTCTGTCTTCAATGCCCTTGGTTTCAGACAACTGTCACTACAGCAGTTCCTGAAGAAGTCAATTTTAGGAACAACAAGAACCAAATCTTTTGACTGTATCAAATCAAATTTCTGTAAAAGTGGTTATGAAAGTTTAACCATAAAATATTTTAAGTGCTTTACCTTCTCTCTACTTAAGGTCACCTTTCAGGCAAGTACTCTGACAACAAAGAGTGAAAAAGTTAATCTGCTTTAAGCAAACTTTTATAAGTGTAATCTGTTAGGGTTTTGTTTGTTTGCTCTTTACGTTGACCTCACTTAGTCCAAATTTTAGAATGAAATTATACTTTCTCATTCTTAACTTTTTTTTCTCCTCTTGACATATAACTTCTGAGTTTCTAAAGGCAGACATTCATACAAACAGTGCACATTCCTATCTTCAATAATTAAGTTTTAGGCAGAAAAAAAATTTATTTTTTGAGTGAAAACTTCTCCCCAAATGTATATTTAAATATAACGAAAGTTTTCCATTAAAATGGTGTAAAGGAAAATAATTCCACATATGCACTAGCATGCAGAAAGTTTGCCCCAAGCAGTACAAGTCAAGTGTGCTGTAACAAATAAGAGCCTTTTAATGTCCTTATTAGGTTTGGAATCAAGGGAATCAAGCCTGTGTGCTGAAAATCCAAAAGATAACCCGTATGACTCTACTGAAGAGTTGCAGACCTGTTGTCAGGAGTGGCTACTATACACTCTGGATCAGATTATTTCTACTGAAAGTGCAGAGATATTGAGACAATATTCAGAGCTGATGCTAGAGGAGACCAATACAGCTTCATAAGGGATGACTGCTGCACTTTTCTTGTTGCCATTTAAGGTTCCAGCTATTTTTTTTTTTTTTGTGTTTCCACCAGCTCACAGCTCCTTGCAATCAGATGGAAACAGCTAGATTAGAAAATACCATCAAGCTGCCTCCCCAGCTGGAACACAAGTCATCACTTTTTTTACTATCACCATGGATGTTTCACAGAATAAATAAGACCAAGACCTTCCATGAGCTTCCTCATCGCTGCAGAAATTACTGATTTGGCTCAAAACGTTCCTTTCTGCGCTGCATAGCAACATGTTGTCTCTTATCCTGTGTTGGAATGAAGTAACAAGAGAGACAACAGAAGTCCTGGAATTGTTTGGGATTATCATCCCAATCCTTGAATGAAAATTCAGCATTGCTGTCAAGATTAATGAATTCTATAACACTTAAACTTCAAAGACATGCCATTAAACCAGGAGGATTTTAATATAAAAGTTCAAAATGTGTGGATCTATTTTAATATTTCAGTGTTTTATCAGGAAGGACAGCTGGTCTCATCAGAGCAGAGGGGCAGACTCCCCTCCCTTGCCCTGCTGGCCATGCTGCTTTTGATGCAGAGCAGGACACGTTTGGCTCTCTGGGCTGCGAGTGCACATTGCTGGGTCATGTCCAGCCTCTCCTCCACCAGCACCCCCAAGTCCTTCTTGGCAGGGCTCCTACATCAGCCAACTTCCCCAGGACTCTGGGATGCATCTCATTGGGTCCCATAGACTTACGTACATTCAAGTTCCCCAGTGGTCATGAACCCAATATTTAATTAGAGTGGGGGGGACTTTGCTCCCCCAGTCCCCATCCTGCTGCCCATCCACTCGAGAGGTGTGGGAAGAGAGGTTGCCATTGAAGACAGAGGCAAAAAGTTGTTGAGTACCTCAGCCTTCTCTCTGGTAGGACTGTCTTTTACCTGGCTCAATAGCTTACGTGCTTACATGCAAATACAAAGTCCAAGCCCACAATTCATCCAGTCCCTTTACTGTCACTCATAAAGGATTAAATAGTATCATTGTCATATCCATAACAGTTCAATTTTGTATCTGTATTACTCATTCTGCTTCAAGTACTACAGTCATTGCCTAAAATGTCAAAGCCAAGCAGCCCTTTACAGCAAAGATAAACTGGGAAGCAGAATTCATTCATATTTCTAAGGACAACTAGAGCTGAAAACTTTTCTGTGAAATCTATTTCACAATTCAGACATGCTGAGACAGCTCTTCTCCACCAAACTTTCAGATGGAGGCTCTGAAAGAAGGTGTTTGAGGCACCATCTATAAGACAATGCAAAAGAAGTTGCAGGGATAAGAAAGGCTGGAACACTTATTTTTAGTAAACATACTTACAATAAAAGTTAGTTATCTTCCTAATTACATGAGCCCTAACAAGAACCATTTTGGAAACTGCCAATCAATTCTGAATATTGATGCAAGATAAAACTCTTCCCATAGCTATTCTCACTCACAAAGATGATGCAGGGACACAGTGGGAAAGGCAATGTGGAAACAGCTATACAGTTCACACATTGCCTGGCACACCACTCGAATGGGTGCTGGTTTAGTTTGCCTGGAGATTAAATATTCATGAGGATGCTGAGTGTGAAGTATGTTTACACACTTCTCATCTAGATGTGCCCTGCTAATTTGACTCTGAAAGCAACTCAGCTGTTTAATACTCTTCTGAACAGAACTGTAAACCCAGTACTTTGTGGTTCTGCATGTCTCTTGTCACTAACTCACTACACAGTCTGCTAGCTGACAGTAGCTTTTGCTAGCTGCCAGCCTAGGAAATTCGACCTGGTCAGTGAAAGGAGCCAAGCAGTTTCTTTTTCATTCTGTTTTCAAAGGGCTCTAGACCAATATGTTTCTCGTAACATGTGATGCATGTAAGAGGTGACAACCTCGTGGTTTCCAAAGTATGCTAAACTACTCACTCTCTGTATGCTCAAGGATTTACCAAAGCCAGAGCAAGGTAAAAGACTGAAAAATGGACCAGAGCTGGTGGTGCCTATCAATATTCAGTGGCTGAAAACACATGGGAAAAGAAGCTTAAGTGTGATTTGCAGTTAAACCATAGTAAATAGATGTGTGCCCAACATCTGGAGGATGGGTGTAAGACAATGAATCTGTCAAAGACATCTCACATTCACTGCTCTGAACTGTCAGCAGGGAATATAAACTTTGGACAGTTTTCAAGTTTGTTAAGCAGCAAAGCCAGAAACAGTCCAGTTTCCTTGTTTAACAACAGTTTACAAAACAAGGGTAATAGTGGCACCAAGGCAATCTGTGCACCTGGCAGAAGCTGAGCACCTACCACATTCAAACTGTCAGTCATATGACAAATCTGCTATTTTTTTGGATCTACAAACTGGAATAGAAACCAGCTACTACCTTCCATAACCCCCTAACAATCATAATTTAAAAGACTTGCTGGCTTGACTGACAAACTGAACAAAAGCTGTCACTTTGGTGAACACGAAACATTATTTCACAACGTTTCTTGCTGCATTTATCAAATGATTAAAAGCCAAAATTCAACCAGGGAATAAAAGTGTACTGTTATCAAGCCTTCACCTACAATGTGATAATCACGGAAGAAAAAAGTAAAAAGGTTAACCCTAAAAGGCGACTCAAATTCTAGTTTCCCAAAACTAACTCTGCCATCTCTGCAAGACTATTCTAAGCAGGCAGAAACAGTATGTTTTACTGCTGCATAACAAGCCAAAATATCTTTATTCAACAGGAACAAAATGAAAAATCTCTGAGGTGTTTGAGTTGCCCTGTTACATCTGAAATTTCAAGATGTAGGTGTGTACACAGTATTTTAAAACACAATTTCTGTTTGAATCAGAAATTCTGCCCCCTTCTCCAGCTTGTGGCGAGTTAGTGACCACAGAGCTACAAAACCTATTTCCTGTTTGTAAATGGGCACCAACCAATTTTGGATGAAAAAGTATGACACCATGAATCCAGAAAAGAAGAAAAGAATAAAGAAAACAAACCCACAAAAAAACCCCCTCAAATTCCTGTATGCCACTTGCAAAGTGACTCTTGTCTTTGAGTCTTACACCTTTCTGCTTTCCTTTCTAACTGCCTCTCTCTCTTTATTACACACTCTTTCCCATTCTGGTGAGTTTTCCCACTCATATCATGCCAGATATGTCTCCCATTGTTCAAAAACTTCATCCAGGCTTCACAAAGAATCTCTTGTTTCATATTGTCTTTTTATTTTGCACAACTTCTGTTTTACCTTTTTGGGCTGTTACTGGTTTTTATTATTGTGCAAGAACAGGTCTTGGGACAAAGGACAGCATTTTGCTTTCTGTAAAGCACTGTGAAAATCTGTAGACTACATTAACATCAGAGAATAAATATCAACTGTACATGCTGAAAAAGAAAATTGAGTTATCTGAGCTGCATTTCCTTCCAGACTGGCTCTAGTTTTCCTATTTCTGGCTCCATTTCTTCTTCCAACTGAAAATCCTGGCTGTCAATGCTCTCAAATGAGCCTGACCATGCCTTTACATACTGAATTTGTGACCACAGGGACCACTGCTGTCAGGGTTCACAAAACCAGATTGCACAAACATAGTTTCCGCACAAACTTATTTACTTTTTTTTCCCCATAAACTTGCAGTGTATAAATAGGGAACAGATTTTGCCTGCTTAACTATTGTAGTCATGGAAACGATACAGGTTCTTTAAGGAGAGAGGGAAGAAAAAAGGACATAGAAATATAGGCAGTGTATTTTAGAGACAGAAGGCGTGATTGCTTTGCTAGGAAAGAATGGTGTGGCATGCTTTATTACATACTATTTGTGATTACCACTGCAGTTTAGATTTTAGATTTCTGCATATGAACAAAGAGAAATGAGGCATGAGAAGACAAATATGAAATATGTGGTGATTTCCCACCTACCAGGAATCTCTGCAGGTAGGTAGAAAAAGGACATTACAAAAAAAAAAAAAAAAGAAAAAAGGGAAATAATTTTTTGTACATAATTACATGTCAGCCCTTTTAAAAGAAAAAAGATACAACAATAATTCTTGTACGAACACTACATCTCAGTTTCCCCTGCCATATAAAAATGGTCTTAATCCTGCCTGAGGTGACTTCACGCACTGCTACTGGATATATATACCTTTTTTTTTGCTTCTTTCTCACTTATATTATAGAAAGTAGTAGTAGATAGAAGTTGCAAGAATCAAAACAAACAAGGACTGTTAAAGACAATCCACTTGTCCTGTTTTTCAGACATTATGTATAGTTTGTCACATGGCAACAGTCCTCTATGATCCTAACAGCAGTTTCTTCCATATCCAAGCTCAGTTCTTTGTTGCAAGAGCACTGCAAGACATGGCCTCTTCCTCTCACTCCCTATGCAAAACTGTCCCTGGATATGGGTTAGTATGTAAATTCTAAAAACATCAGCTTAAGAAACACAAATCTGTCCAACTTAAATAAGCACCTCCACTCAATATTCTGGAGCTCAAATACAGAGAGATACTCAGTCTTCTCTGTACCCATTGGGAGTCTCTCAGCACCTTAAAATTCACATGCTGATGATCCAGATTCCATATACAACTGGGAAATTTGCTATCTTTCTGAAGTACCAAGGCATAGATATATCAAAACTACAAAGCAGAATGTGCTGTTTCAGGTGTACACCAGGTCAATGGGCAAGCAAATACATGCACTTATGTTTTTGATGTTTCAGGGCAATGACATGCTACAAAATCCAAAGAATACTACAACGTGAATGCAGATTGGGAGTTGGGGAAAAATCCTGCAGTCTACAAATGAATGAGGTTGGAAACTTGCTGTGAGTTTTACTTACGGTATTTCAACAAGAAGTTCCCAAAATGAAATTAAAAAAAATAATTGGAAATAGTTTAAAAGCACTTGCTCTCAGAAGAAAAAAAAAAATTAAATCACCATGTGTTGCCTTTGTGTGGGATGATATTAGCACTGGGAAACATCAGAGAACTTGTTTAAATTGGCATGCTAATTTCACTAACAGTACAGCAATAGTTCCCAGTGCAAATCAACAGCTATTTCCTACATTACTCTTGCAGAACATACTTGCAAAACTCTCAAAAGGTTGTCTTCAAAAACCTCCTCAGAAGTAGGATGCCAAAGCACATCAAGAAGCACCCAACAGCATGAGGAAGAGAACACTAGCTGAACTAATAAGACACAATTTGAAGAGTCTTGTAACAGAACAGGATAAATCTGCAGTGCCAGCCAACAGAAAGTTAAGCACAAAAAGTCTGTGAGATGCAACTGTGTAACTGGAACCAAAGTACCCAAACTCTCCACATACGCTGGGTTCTGAGTCATAGGAGAGACTGGGGCTGACAAAATTAATGCTGCCACTCCCTTCAGGGTCACTGAAATTCTAGGCATATCTGACTACATGGTTCACCCCACTTTGCCTCTGAATGACGTGTGTTCTTTGTTCTCCTCTTCTGAAGAAAATTAGTGATCTATCTGAACTTCAGTGGAACTACAGCAGTTCACACATGCACAAATGCCAACCTCTATCAAGGAATACAGTATTTCAATTCAGTGGCACAAAGAAATCAAAACAGTATTACTGAGACAGCATGACCAGGATGGAGAAATATATTAATGTCTCAAGAACTTGAATACACCAGTGTTCAGCAAAATGATACAAATAAGGTATTATTATTTAATTACATTAACTGTAAGACACTGATATGACTACTGTTGACTGTGGGGTTTTTTCCATTGCACCGTAGCAAAAGTACAAGCTCAGAATTGATTACAGTCAGCAGCATCAATTCCACTTTTCTATGGCTTTTGCCATTATTCCCATTGCAGTATCACTTTAGATCGTTATATCCAGACCAAGAGTCAACAAAGCCAGAACTGAAGTATAGTTATTGTACAAAAGAGCTCAAGTGTTTTCTCATCTTGTAGTGGACAATACCTGTGACATTTCTCCTCCGGCCTTTGAACACTACAGGAAATGGTTGAGTCACCATCCCTGGAAGTATTTAAAAGCTGTGCAGATGTGGCACTTGGGGACATGGTTTGGTGATGGACCTGGCAGTGCTGAGGAAATGGTTGGACTCAATGCTCTTAAGCATCTTTTCCAACCTAAATGATTCTACAGTCCTGCAATTACTTTAGGGAAAGAATCAGCAGTTTTATAAGCTACAAAAGCACAACCATCACAACATGATGCTTGGAAAGACCTCTGCACTCCTTAAGATTCAATCGCCAAATTACAATTAAATTAGCAAAGGAGAACCTACAGTAATCTTAGGCAACATAGAAAGCTATTTGTTGTCATGCTGGCTCTACCTATTACAGAGAACACAAAAAGATTCTGCTATCTCCTTTGTGTTCAGTCTCAAAAGTATCATGAAACCACTAATTCAAAGAAGAAAACCTGCAACACATTGTCCAGTTTACTACTTCAGGAATGTATTTACAGCCTCCTCTGTATCTGCAGATAAAGTATCTTTCTAAATTTATAATGCGTTCACTGAAAAGCTATCATAAAAGCATAATTCCCGCTCCCATACCCCTGCCTCAAACATTACCCACACAGAAACTCCCCGCATCAACTAGCCAGCATAAAGCACTGCCCAGCCAACCCCCCAGTCCAGCTGACACATCATTAGAGCACATCTCAACATCATGCAGCATGAAAGCCTGTCTTCACTTTTAAGAAAAGACCAAGATAAAGGTTTTCAGCTGAAAGGCATCATCAGACCCATTTATTTGATGTCCACCCAGATAACTTTGTTTTTAAAGCTAACACTTTCTCCTGATAATGCACACAGGTACAGGCACCAATGTGGTCATAAACCTGGCCAAATGTCTTCATAAGCAATTGCTAAGATTTTAATTACTTGTATCCTCAAGTCTGTAAGTGATGTCTTCCTTATCTGCCTTGGAAACCTAGACTTCACCCTTGCTTCTACCACAAACTCAAAAACTGTCAGAGGCTCTTCAAATTGCTTTTGAAATATTTCTGTACAACATCATTTTTCTACATCACAGTATCAAAAATATCACAGGCAACATAAAAAATGATAGCTTGCAAACCACAGCAGAAAACCTACAGATCAATTACCGTGCAAAAAGCATTCATTTTAAACAAAATGAAACACCCACTCCAACATCAGCATATTTCTGTTGATTTTATGGAACATGAGAATTCCTCTCCATCCACCGTCATCTAAATCATGCACAAAAGCAAGCTGCAAGTGATTTCTATCTCTCTCTCAGTCCCTGTTGCAAAATAAGGTAGTTGTCAGCTCCCTTCTAACATTGCAGAGAGGTATCAGCTACTTCTTTTCTCAGCAGTTTAACTGGCACATATCTAATTAAACTCAGAAAACTGTTTTCTGTTTCTATCACAGGCTTGAAGATTAACTAGTGTAGTTAAAAGCCTGCACAGCTTTTACAACTACAGTTTGGTCTAATAAACTACAAGCTCTGTTTCAGCAATGCCCCATTGTCATCTTGCCTGTAATAACAACATCATAATTATATGCAAACACACCCTTTCTCACAGATGTCAGTGTGGTGTACAGAGACCAAACAATCTACACTTTCATAAAGAGCAGTTTTTGCAGGGTAAAAAACTTCCCTGCTCAAGAGATTCCAAGGAACTTTTTCTTTCTTTTGGCTGGCACAAATAATTTTGTGAACACAGTTAACACAAAACCCATTGAAAAATCCCAAAGACTAATTTCCAAAGATACCATACGTACTAGGCCTATAGTTAATACCATTTCCTCAATTAGTTTTTAATTATTTCACATGGGCACAATTATAACAATCGCACCATATGGTTTTCTTTTTACATAATTTACTAAATTATAATCTCCTGAAGACTTTAATGTCTTTAATGCTTCCATATCAAGAAAATAATTTTTTCTTTGATGCAATTTTCAGAATAGTCAAGTGAAATTAAGTCTCCACTTCTTTCATAACCATATTCCCTGCTTCATATGCCTGCTTCTGTTCTACAACATAAACTACTTTCCACTGAAATTCTGCTGGCTTGACACCTGTTTATAGAACTGTATGAGAATGATTCCAGTACTCTGTGGGTTTGCCTAGGAAGCCTGCAACACCCGCTTCCAGAGAGTCCTGAAAACACCAGGTCTCTCCTCCTAAGGGTAGTTAGCATTCACCAGCACATCATTCCATAAATCACCATGCACTAAGGCTGCCTCCAGTGGCTGGGTAGCCAGGCACTCCAGTCAGACAACAGCCAGCAGCCTTCTGCCTGCAGTTATCCTGAAGGAAAATCCAGAAACTGCGCATGCTATGAGAAACTGAGCCTCAACCCCTCTGTGCCATCCTACCTATGTCTGCCCCTACTAGAGGGAAAAATCAGAAATCACCCATTTGGCTTCTACACTTCTAATTTTGGCACTGAGAGACAGAATTGCATCCTGTATCTGTGACACTTCTTGAACAAGTCATTGAGTATAAACGGAGCCACTAGATCTAAAAGAAATTATGACCTGGGTGTTTCTCACTCTTTCCGTAGAGGCACTCCCCATGGCTATTTTTTGCAAAAGAACAAGACAAGCAGGACAAATTACTTCCTCCACCATCACAAGCAGCACTGCACAAATAGGCAGGTTTTCAGTGGTTTTTTTCCTTAATCAGCTTTTCCTAGATGTAACTGCATATCCATCAAAATACCTATAGCTTTTAAATAGTGTAAGTTTCTACAGTAGAAACTAATTCTATTAAAGCTTACTGTGCAAGTTTATTATTAGTACTAGACAAGGAGGAATTTACACAACTGGAGATGTTTTTCATCATGTATTGTTTTCACTTAGCCAAACTACAAATAATTAATCTCACAAATATTTTCTCGTTAGGTAATCACCATTGATTCTTCATGCTTCGCTCATAGATGGTTACTGTATTTCTGGTAAATTATGCCTCATGACAGGTAGATTACAGTGTAACACAAACTAAGAAAAAATGCTCATTATCTTCCCCATCTATCATATAATACTTCTATATCATAAAAAAAAAGGCCTTTTATTGCCTCCTCATGCTGCTCAGCCATTTGAAGGGATTTGTGTTAACTTCTACTTGAACTTACTTGATTTATGATTTGATTTTCTTTCCTAAGAAATACTTAATTTTTGCTGTCAACTGTTAGTATGAAGGTAAAATTCATGGGTTGTTTTTTATTTTATTTAGCTCAGCTTCTACATTTTTGGCTGTCATAACTGATCATCATTACTGCAATTCATGTGCAGAGAGGTTCAACAAAAACAGATTTTCTTCTAAAACTAATAGAGGATAGTAAGAAGTAAGAAGAATATATATTGCTATATATAGAATTGGACAAACACTGCAAAAATTAATATTACTAGTACTCAGCACAAAATATGCTTCTTTCCTGAAGCTGATGTTAAGGTAGTCTTTAATCCTTTTGTGTTTAAGATACGAAATAAGGTACTTGATCATTTAGATCACTCTTTGGACTTGCATGGTCTCAAAGTATACTAAACACTGGAAGTGACAGACTGAAACCTAAAGGATGTGTTGTCAGTGTTGTTACACCACCAATTACAGTGCCAATGCCAACAACCCATGGAAACCCACTTGCCACTGGATTAAAGGAACCTCTTGCTTTACCACTGCAAAGTTACACAGACCACATCAAAGTCAGAAAAGAGCAGTGATAGAGGCGACAGATGGAATTAAAACTTCATCTCTGATCAAGTTATAGATGAAAGACTGTTTAATTGCCCTAAAGCCTCATAATTAAACAGGTAACAAATGCCCGCACAAAGACATTTAAATACAAGCCACAGAAACTTAAAAGCCATGTCTAAAAATGTAGAGGCAAGAGCCAACCAGAATATCACAACTTTTGAACATGCTAAATTTGAACTGCATTATTTAGGAGAGCTACTGAATTTGTCTTTTGTTCACATTATTCACATCACTGAATCATCACTTTTATGAAATAAAGGAAACATTAGCAGTTACCTCGATTTGAAAGGCTTCCACTCGGAATACTTGAGAATGCTATGGGATGTGACAAGTTTCTACATAGCTCCCAGTGACTTTTACTGTACAAAGACTGAAATTACAGGGTTTACTTGGGATATTATTTGCACTGCCTCTGGAAATAGTGCCAGAGTTGTCAATTATGATGAGATCTCTCTCCCGCTTTCTTGGTAGTTACATTTTGCTATGTGGAAAAACAAACCTAGTGCTATCATTCTCACCAGCCGGAGAATTTATTAGCAAACCACTGGGCTCCTCCTGCCTCAGGATGTCTGTTGCCTGACTGCTATTTTCACAATTTTGGACAACGACTGTGGCTGGCAAACTGTGAAGAAGTGCAAAAAGCAAATCCTGTTTCAAAGCAGAAGAGAAACTCGTGATACTCACCAAACTATTCCCTGAGCCCCAGAGCCAATAGGTTTCAAGTTCTGGTAGCGTTTGAGAACTGTGAAGGTCGAGTCACCTACTTCCACGCTGTAGAACTGGTTGTCAACTTTGCTTTTGCTCATGTTGTAATGTTTGGCAATATATGACACATCCACTTGTTTCCCAAATCCCTGTTGCACAGAAGAAGGGAAGGGGAGAAGGAATGGTAAAAACAGAGAAACAAAGGCTGGTAAAACATAAGAATACTGATAAAACACTGTCAGCCTAACTTTCCAATATAAATTCTTGTCATTTTTGGCTCACTTTCACCGATCTGCATGAATTTTCAAGTGCTCTCAAAGACTGTATCAAACCTTTTTTCATGCAGGAAGTCATGAAAAGTCAACTAGTGAATTCTCCAGCTGATGTTTGTGACACAGTTAGTCGACCACTGGTCTCTGCTTGCCATCACTGCTGTTTTATGACTACTGGCTTACGTGTTCATGCTCATTCTGCCCTCGTTTGCATTGCAATAAATACCTTACTTTAAAACTAGATGCCTTACATCAGTGTAGAAGTGGGACAAGAGACACAGGAATCAGGCTCTTCATCACAGATTAGACAGGGCAGGTACATATATTCACCTGAGTGCTAAAAGGTTCCCTGAGCATATGATGAAGGCCTTGAGAACCTTTCAACAGGAGTTGAAAGAGAAACAGAGCAGTTTATGAGACAAACTGTGACCCAACATGGCATAATATCATGGAGAGTTATTCAAAAGCTCTAAAGGTCTTCCAAAGTTCTGGGTTCCTAAGGATAGGAGAGTTGGTCGCATGACCTAACAAATGCATAAGTATTAAGCAAACAACAATTTTCATGACACAAAAACAAGTTTGTGCTTGCACTGTAGCCAGCACTGCAGAACAGTGCTCCTCCCCCAAATTGTAAAATTAAAAACTATTAGTTTTAACAAAATTAAAAAAAAAATTCCACCAAATTTGTAAAATTACTATGCAGAAAGTTACAGTACAACACTTTGTGACTGCTATGAGCTCAGTCCCCTTAGAACTATGGAGAAAAATTAATAGTAATTTTAGACAAAAATCAGAATTACGTGCTTGCAATTTCTATACTACATGATGCTGAGCACAGAATGCAAAAGCCCAACTTATACAACAAATCTGTCCTCAAAGGGTTGACAATTCAGTCGTGGAAGTTAAGACTTTCCCAAATACCTTCTGTAAGGAAAAGCAAAATCCAAATATGCTTCTGTCTGCGCATTGATTTTCAGTGCTCCCAAACCAAGCTTCTAAATTTTCTTATTTGCTCTACCATAAATGTCTCTCCCCCACAAAATCTGAATAATCAACCATCTTAAGTGATTAGGGACTACTTAAACGAAATTTGATGGAGCTGGGAAAAAAGTAAAGTTGATTTTGATTATATTACTCTGTCAATTGAAAAAGATGCCGTGCCAGAGTTCCACAAGGCTGGCCATTAAAAACAGACTACCGACCTTGCTGGGAACTTAGATCGTCAGGTTTGCATTAGAACAACTATTTTTTTTTTTTTGTTCATTATCTTACTGGAAGGCTCTTTGGACTGCATCATCCTAACCACCTCATTTAGAGACTGTAAAATATTTTAATAAATGTAGCTCTTCATTCAAACAGAAAATCTCATTTCAGAAGACCAGTTGGAAACTTTATATTCATTTGTTAATCAGACAGTGTAGAGGGGGAGGGCAGGGGAGGCCTTGCTCTAACACTGAAAGTGAGAGATTTATGGACACTGACACAGCGCTAAATTGAAGCTTACAAAGAGTGAAAAAAAGATGGCAAAAGAGATTTGAATTTTTCTCATTGGAAGACAGACAGACTGCATCTGATTCACACTGTGTAGCTTTAGTCTTAAAACTTCTTCCAGTAGGTCAAGAGATGCATACACTTGGCTATTCAGCTCAGCTATTCATACCAGACTGGGAACTGAGAGGCTTTTTTGTTCTAATAACATGTTCCTGATTGACAGGAATCTCACAGCTCCCTCTGGCCAGACAAACACATTTGGAGTGTGTTTTTTTCTGATGTCATTATCAGGAGGATGCAGGACATATTCATATTAACACCCATTACTCTGAAACTAATGTTTATATATAAAGTGTCAGCATAAAAATTGCATTCCTCAGTGAGCCTGACTCATAGCCAGCTCGTCTGGAATTACAGATAGAGTGAATTTTTTAAACAAATTGGATGACTGTGTTAAGGCTTGGGTGAGCCAGGCCTGCCACAACTTGTTTGTGTCCTCACTCCCAAGCTGCCTGACAGCTCGTTGTGTGGTACAGAGCTACAGGGGAACAGGTATTTTATCACTCTATGTTTAGAATCCTGGGCATATCAAAATTACTTGCTTTCAAGTTATCCTGACCGTGCCAACTACTAGCCTGGGAAACTCAGGCTGCCTGCAGTGGGATTTCTGAACTACTGCGGTTCCAGCAACTGGTTATTTTAAATACAGAAATGTCTTAAAAAGCAATTAAAACAGCTCATAAGAACCATTTTGTAGCAGCTCAGTTTTACGGATAATAACACATCCACTTGCTTCAGTCAACAGCAATTGAAGTCATGGGACACAGAAGAACTCAACTGGTAAGAAAACACAAATGTCCTGATGAGCAGCTCTCCTCTGTGTGATACAGACCATTCCTATAACAATCTGCTCCTAATTGTATGTGACTAGGAAAGGCAAAGACTGTTTTATTTTTCATGGAATCACTTTTTCGTTTCAGATTAGTATTTTTCTGTCTACTTAAAAATCCGTGTCCCATAAGGTCTTTGGTAGAAAGGGACCACCAAGAATTACTTCTAAAGTTTAAGACACGTTGATTTGGTTTGAAGTGAACTTCAAGCAGAATGCCTCCTCTGAGTGACAAACAATTCAGCTTTGTGGACAGGCAAAACAGTCTGCAGGTCATCTACTAAGTTGCCTCCTCACTTTAAACCCTGGTAAAAGCTACACACTGCTAAAAAAACAAGAAAACCCCCCCATACTCTATATTTTCTGATTTTTACCAAAGACTAAATAAGCAAAACAAAAGCACAGTAAGCCTACTGCTTAAGCCAAATGCAGTCTTTCATAACAACCAGGAAGTGAATAACTGTCCTTGTCATGATCCTAACTTAAATCAAATCCCTAAATCAATGAATTAATGATGTTATTGGATTAATCACATTTGATCAGAACCCCAAACCAAGATGACACATAATCAAGAACCGTCTCCAAGGTGATTCAACAGCTAGTTCCTAAGGAGGACAAGGAAATGGCAGTTTTGTTTCACTCTAAGGTAAAAAGCCTTTTCCCTTTAACAAGGAAATTCATACACTTTATAGAGCCTGCCAATGTTAGTTTTAGTTTAAACCCTGATGAGAAGGTTCTTCTCCAAATCTTCAAATTTACGTAACTCAAAGAAACCTACACACTACATTTTGGTCTTATTCTGTTGCATTCTCAGTGCTCGCTCAAACCTCTTCCAGAAGCCTTGGTGTTAGTATAGTTATTAATATTCCCCCTACTTCCCCTCTACACCACTGAGCTATTTCAGATTCAGGTTTTGCTGCATAATGCTTGCAAGTGCTGTGCTGGCAGCTTAAGTTAGAGCTGTGATTATGTGGCATCAGAAAGGAACCCAGGGCTAGGAATTTTCAGTATGTACACCCTGCTCTATACGCACCTAAACCATAAACTTCTTTCAAATGTGATTGAGACTGACATCATAAGAAACTAGGAATTAGCATTTTATTAATAAATAATTGGGGGAAGGAAGTTTATAGATACACATGGCACTCAGGTTTGCTTCTTAGGATATCATTGTAAAAATGTATAGGTCTCGTATATTAAAGTGAATTCCAGTGAGTTAATACATTTTCAAATGAACTTCAAATGAACTCAGGCAAGCTGCAACACTGGGCCCCAAAATAACTGTAAACATTGCAGGTGTGGAATAAAAGCAAATTTCTCCATCATTTTCATTTTGGACAAAACACATCTAAGTGTCTAGACCTCTGTGTAAGATGAAAGATTATTCCTCAGAGACAAAGTATGCACTGGAGTGCCATTTGTTCTTAGTTTCCACAAATATTTGGACAACGAAATTACATTGCTTCAACACTGATAGGAACTTAGCTTTCATGTCATATGTATAAAAATGTATGTACCATTATTTTATCTTCTTAGTACCTAATTGAAAACTTCTAACACACACGCACACAGTCCCCCAATGCCATTCTGCTTCCTTCATACTGAGAAATAAAAGAGTAGGAGAAGTGAAAGCTTTTCACCCTGAAAACATAACTATCCTTGCTGTCTCACTTAAATACATAACCACATCTGCAATGTTGTTTGCATAGTATCCCAACAACTGAGGGGGAGGACGGAGAATAAATTGTCAAGACTAAAGCATTTGAGATGAAGGAAAAAGATAGTCTCACCATTGTTAACTCTTTAGAGAGCATAGACTGCTTTCAAAGGACAAGTATTTAAAAATTCAGTGAAACTCAAATAACGAACTGCCTCACACAGAGTTACAAATTGTATTATTTTCCTTCTTTTCATTCAGAGCACAGAGAGTAAGAGAGTTAAAAAGCCCAGCAGAAATAAAATGTTATTTTCTATGAGGCGAATTGCTTCCTGATATCCCATTTTATTTGTCCATTTCTATCCTACAAAATAACTATACTTATTGTATTTCACTGACAGACCTTTGTTTCTGAAGACCCTTCCTTCTATTATTGATGAGCCTAAAAGATGGCAATTTCTTACAGCCCAGCATCTCATACATTTTAGCTTTTATAATTACAAACCACACTGCTGACAGTTTAAGGCAAATTGCCTTTCTTTGCATCTCCAAGACAATGAGTGCTGTCACAGAGTCTGTTGGGGGGCATCAGCAGAGGGGAAACTTTACCTCTGTGTTAGCATCCTTCCCAGTCTGCCCACAGATATTCTGGCAGGAACAGCCTTTTGAGGGTGCACGGCTACTGAACCAAAGGCCTCCATGTGTGCAAATGCAGGTGAGCCAAAGAATCAGATGGAAGACTGAAAAGCTGACTCCTAATCTGCAGCTGGCACAAAGCCCAGACATGAGCAGCATGGAGCACATTCACACTTAATCTGGCTCTCCCTGAACTCAACAATTCATAGACAGTGATCAAATCTCATACAAAGAGCACGTTTTTCATCTCATGTGTATGTGTGTGGTTGGATGTAATATTGCAGATTTTGGTCTTGCCAGCCACATCACACCACAGTTCTTCATTCTTCCACCTCAATTTCATCATGTAAGGATTGTATTAGTCACCCAGTCTTCCTGATTTTAGCGTGTTTTGAGTGGAATTTAAAAGTTAATTCTCATCCTTCTTTTAATCTCTCTTCAGCAGTCTTGCCCTAGCGCCCAGACAGGGGGGCTTTGTGCAGTTAACCTTTCAAGTAGCCAAGTGGCCCCTGCAAACAACTCAACCTCGATTGATTAGTCATTGATCTTTTTACCTTTGCTTTGTTCACTCTATTTTAATACATCATATTAAAACATCTTATTAAATGGAGTGCAATATTCCTAACTGCTGGTTGGATGGTTTGTTGGTTGGATGGTTTTTTGGTTGGGTGGTTGGCTTTTTTCTGTGTTTTTTGTTTAAACACACTGTCCTTGTTTTACCATTTCTGAGATACCCAAACCCCATCAGCTTACCTAGCTCTTACCTAGTTCTGATTACACATGAAGTAGCAGGTCTGCCTTCTCCTTTTCAATTGTATCTACTCAAAACACAAAGCAATGCACTATTTACTTCTTCTTCACTTGTCCTCCACATGTTCACTGAGCTTTAACTACTTTTAATTCCTTCTTTCTTGCAGGCACAAAATTTTCATAACTCATTTTTAACTGTGGTATCTGGTATTGCTCAGAAATCCCTGTGTCCCAAAAGTGTGTCCTTCATTCCACACCAGACTTCTAACAGATGAGCAATATGTCAGTATCTGCACAACGAAACAACTAATCCAAATGATTCCTCATTCCCCTGGAGAAGAGGTTCCTTGAGACTGAGGTTTTGTTACGGACAGGTACTAAGTCAGTGATTCGCATGAAAAATGCAGCCAAAGATACAGGAGAGAAAGTAAATTTCTCAAGAAAATTACATAATTACAGTATTTGATGTGAAGACAATAGCTAATGAAAAGATTCTCCCTTTTATAACTAAAATGAGCTAAATAATTTAATCACACCTGTAGCTAGAAATAGACAGTTCTTGACCCTATCATTTTACTCACAGAAATCTAATATATGACCACTTGTTGATAACTTATGAATACGAATTAATCTCCCTTTGAATAGAAGGCATAATCATAGGACATTCTGCATCAAGACAGTTTCTTAAGTGGGCAAAGTAGTAACTCCATCCAATCCGATTACAGTATTAGTTGTAAAAAAAGTGGTTTCTCTAAGTTAGCATAAAATTAAATAACAGACCAGATGAATCAATCAATCAACAAAGAGCAATGCAATTAATAATGCTGGCCTTTTCTGTGCGCAAAAGTTTTCTAAAACCATGTGATTTTTGCATCTAGGAATTCTATATACAACTTATTCAAGACAGGTAAGGATGACTGTGAAAATAAAGTAATCTAGCAAAATACAGAGAGGGGAAAAGAGATGTCTAGAGAGAAATTAAAGTTCTAAAAATATTTTGGTGTTTTTGGGGGTTTTGTTGTTGTTGTTGATGTTGTTTATTTGCTTGTTCCAGTACAATTTAAGTAGAACTTTGCAAAAATATCCTCAACATGCAAATTAAAATTTCATTCTAGGTCTTCTCTCTGTGACATCAGTACAGCACCAACTCCAACTTCAGTGTGCAAGAACGCTGAGATACTCTATTTGGTACATGAAATTGTACAAGCTGGGAAATAAAGACTAGTGATGATGCATAACCAAAGAAACAGCATGTGATTTTACATTCATGATTCACGTTAAAGGTTTTCTTAATGTGTATGGCCAGATCCTCAATATCTCAGTAATCCCATTTCCTGTTTTTCTGTTAAAAAAAGATTAGTTGCTGTAGCAGTATGGATATACTGTGACATACAAATACGAAGAATAATGATGTGCTTTTTAAATACAAGCAAATTCAGTACTACAGCTCCAACGGAGAAAAATAAAATCACAGCACTGTATTGTAAATAAAGGTATCCCATATAGCTACAGTTTAGGAAAATTGCAAATTCTGACAGGCTATACATATCTTGATACTGATTTTAAAAAGATACTGAAAGAATAGATACTGAAAAATAAGGATGAAGAAGTCAGCATCCTTTAGGCATTGCTAGATATTATTAATATATTAGTTTTATAATTTAATGTCCTATTCTACTCACAATACACTACTCTGCATTACCTCGTGCTTCAATAAACATGTGTAGGATCCCACTCATAAAACCCTGTTGGTGATACCAGCCTTGTTCTACTTTACTATTATCATACAAAAGCAGATATCCTTTTCCTCAGCCTTAAAAAAGATGGCTGTTTCAGAACATGAATTGGCTACCAATGTCCAGTAATTCCAGACTTGGGTGTTTTTGTACTGCAAAGGGGGTGAAGAGGTGGGGAGGTATATATTTACCCTACTTATACTACTGAATACTTCTCAGGAGGGGCCGTTCTTTTTTTCCTGAGGTTGGAAATCCTTAAAATTCTACTCCTTCAGAATTAGCATTTCATCTTACAAAGCTAGTATGTTCAGTGACATAAGCTCTATGTCAAGAGAAAGAACCTATAATTATGTATATGTCACTTTCCTTCACAGCACATAAAGCTATGCCTTTTAGGCCATGAGAGAGAAATCACCACAAATATATATTACAAGAAAAATATGCCCCCAGTACTAACAGTAATTGGAGTACTCTTCAATATTGTAGCTTTATGAGAGGCACTTCAGCACAACTCTTGTGTTTTGTAGAAAGTGTGCAGTGATGCACAAATTTCAAATGGAAGCAGGAATGAAAATGGAATAAGCACTATTACTACTTGGACACTACTCCTAGTCTCTAAATAAAAATCTGGATGTTTGAACCAAGCACTAGCAGGACACAGATATAACCCCACCCCATTCGAAGCAATACAAATGAACAGCATCCAAGACAGGTCTTAATGCAACAAGACACTTAATTTAGAGACTGTTCTTGTACATAATTCTTGCTCTTATTTGGATCAGGGCCTATCTTTATGGAGAGAATAAATTAACCTGTAGCTTAAACCAGGTTTTGTCCTCAAAAGAATCGATCTGAAGATGGGGAGGCCTTGAGAATGTATTTGTGGGATAAATGCTTGAAGGAAAGAAACCTGTTTCCTACAATATCAGGATAGTATTTCTTTGTATGTATTTATTGAGTGATTCCTCTCTGGGTACCTGTTGCAGCCATTAAGTAGGAATCAATTTCATTCAGTGATAAAAATGCATCAAAAATGGTCTAAGTAAAAAGGAAAGAAAAGTCAGCAGTAGAGCTATGCAAAAGATTCTACTCTGCATAGTGAAAGTAACTTTTTCATCTCATACAATCTAAGGGGAAAAAAACCCTTTTTTGTAATTTTTGCAATTTTTTTTTAAAGCAAACTCTGTCAAAACATTACAAAAATACTATGTTTGACCAAGTCACTTATCTCAAAAACAGTGGAAGAATTAAGCCAGTCAAACACATGCACATGAATAATGGGAGATAAAAAAGACAGTTAAGCAGATTACCAAGCTAAATAGCCAAGATCCATCCTCGAACTAATGATTGCTAAATCCAGAGCCAATCTTCTTAGCAGAACAAATATTTAGTGTTCCTGAGTTAAAAAACATAAAGCAAACCTTCCAACACCAGTCACTGTTTTGTGTTAAATGCTTACACAGAAGTAATAGCCTTTTTTTTTTACAGTTGTGCTTTCACTTGGACTCCGTAAGTAATATAATAGAAATAAAATAGCGTTTATCATAAATTCATTTCTAAGAATGCAGCATTGTTCTCAGTCTCTAAAAGTGAAGAATGCTCCTAATATCCCTCCAGTTAGTTAGATTACTGGTGTCTCATCTCACAAAAAAACCAAAACTTTGAGGAGACAGAATTTAAGCATAAAACACTGTTCAGAAGTGACCAAAAAAATCATCTCTGACTCCCAAGAGAAAATCAGGCACACAGATTTGTGACTAATGCATATATATTAACTAACTTAACCAAGTGAAGCAAACCCTGAACAAATCAGTAAGCTTTTTTTTTGCATCACAGATTTAGTTTCTGTCTTGTGGACTTCCATACATTGTGATCAAACAATTTCAAGGGTGATGCAGAACTCCAGAACTGGCTACAGTGCAGTCTCATGACCCCAAGAACCTGGTGTTCAGAGGGAGACAAGACAAACACCACAACTGTAATTACCCTCCCATCACTTCCAATAAACAGAAAATTATAGTCACAGGCTCTTTCTAGAAAAACAGAGACTAAGAGAAAATAGTTTTAGTTTGCATTTTTTCTGTCTGAAAACTGTGCCATTATCCTTCACTAAAAAATCCTCAGAACATTAACTGATATTTTAGCAAAACAAACTTAAAAGCAAATAGAAAAGTAATTTTTGTCATGCATTTTTCCATTTTTTTGGTATTTGTTCTCATTCTTGTAACTAGTTAATCACAGCTGAAACTCACTTCTAGATTTCTTTTATTACAGCGTGTATTGCAAAAATGAAGTACAAGTATATACTGTACCTTGTTTTACCTGTAAGGAACACACACCTGACAAAAGGCAATCTTCACATCCAGAGTAGGTTCACCACAATAATACAAGAAATGGCGGCTCATAAATACCTGCAATTAAAGAAGAGTAGACATAGAAATCTTATCTCACTGCTGATGTGCAAGTACGAGGCAGCTCTAGCTACATTTGGATTCTAAAACCAACCTCAGTTGCTACCCAGCTTGTGAACTACAGAAATGTTGTAACACTGAACTGTAAATTTTTTCTGATGCTTGTTGAGGTTATGACCTCAAATATGACTTGGTTACATATGAAAAATTTTATAGTAACTGATGCCATTATCTCAAAGTTTATCATGTCATTTGCATATTCCTACACCAACAAAAGATAAAAATCAGGTCAATAATGTTCTGGACAATGTGGGAACGGGAGACAGCTATTGTTAAGGGGAGGCAAGAAACAAGTTGGCAAGTATTAGGAAAGTTATAGAAATTGAAAGACTAATTACCTCACTGTATAAATACCACCACTTTATGAATATCACAAGTAGTTCTGGTTCTTCTCTTAACATTGTACAACTAGAAAAGCTACAGAAAAGGGCAGTAAGAAGGGTCCAAAGCACATACAGATTCCTTACATGAAGCAACTGCACAGACTGGGAATATTTTTTTAGCCTAGAAAAGAACTGTGAGTGAAAATATGCTGGAGATCCATAAAATGAGCGGCATACTGAAAAATAAAAAGGAAAACACTCTTTTTTTTTTTTTAATTAAAAAATATGTGGCTCCAAGTTACGTTACCAAACAGATTTAGAATTAACAATAGGAGAGAATTGTTCATACATTGTTTCATCACTGTGAAACTCCCTGTCTCATGTTGCTGTGGAAGTCAGAAGTCAACATAAGCACTAACATGATTAGGCAAATTCACATAAGAAGAAATCTGCTGAAGGCTATTAACCTCGAAAATATCACCCCTGACTCAAGATAACCCTGAGTCACAGTCTGCCACTACATGCTCAGCCTATTTTTGGATTTCACAGGCATCTGACGCTGGCCCAGGGAGCCATGGACTAGACTAGACAGGCCTCCCTGTGTTCCCTACTGCAGATGTTTTAACTTAATTCCACAGTACCACATTCTGCTGTGACTAACCAATTCTTTCCCAGCTACATTCTCGCCTGGCACATCTATTAAGAAAGCCAAAACAACCCAGCAATGCTATCAGGCTGAGATAGGTAGCTATGTGACAAGACTTAGGAGCACATTGATTTTTCTGCATGACTCCAAAAAACCCCAAAAACCTTAATCAAACACTCAAAACAAAAACAAAAACACTTTTAATAGTACAATTAAAAAACCCAACAACTCCCAGCTAAAATGTGATAAATAATATAGAACTTAACGTTTTCATTTTAAATATAGGCTCATTGTAAGGGCTTAGAAATGAAAACAAAGCAACCATCCAACCATCACTCCATGAAGAAAAAGCCATGATTCTGGAACACTATGTAGCTACTTATGGCACTTGTCCTCAATAGGAACAATTAACTATCTTCAGGTTTAAGTGGTAGTAAATAAGGCAAGACTTATGTTTGAGTAACTCCAAGTCAAAACAACGGCTCAGGAGTAAAGAAACTACAAGAAAGTATTCACCAATACTTGGCAACTTGAATGCATCATGGGCTCCCACATGTGTTCAATTTTTAATGAATGAATGTATGAATAATCCTGTTATGAAAGCAAGTTTATGACCTTTTCTGCATCACGTTACAGTGTCTGAGATTGCTGTCTCATTGCCCAGTGAGTCATTACCAGAGTCTCACATTCCGCAGAGGGTTTATATTAGTTTATATTAAAACAAAAAGAAGAAAGCAAGATTTTTTTGGGGGAAAAAAAAAAAGCTTTTAATATTAGTCATATTGCCAATGATTTCTGGAAAGCCAGTAGGTAATTGCACTGTCATGCTGCAGACATATACACTGGCTGTATGCATTATATTGCTATAATAACCAATGATTAAAATGTCAATAGCCATGGCATAACACATTCAAGACAGAGACTCATATTGGAAAGTGAAGAAAGGAGGGGAAGGAAATTGGGGGAATTTGTGTTCTCACTGAGTTTGCTGTGAGGATCTACTGAAAAGATACACTTTGTATTATATATGCTTTACTAGTCATACACAGCTCCTCGGCTGTCAACAGGAATTACTGTGACTCTTAATAGTCACCCTGGGCAGAACAACAGACTGGTGAATTTTATGAACTGGAATATATTTTACAATTTATGTTGTCCTTGCATGCAGTTAATGCTTATAAAATAATAGAAGCGTGGTATGTTTTAATGGCCTAGATCAATACTCGTAGTCCTCTGTACATGAGATACACCAAATGAATCACTAGAGAGATGAGTTCCTCCAATTGTACAACAGGAGTGAATGCAACCTTTCTGTGGCACAGAGGTCTCTGAGATTGTGTACCCAGGGCAAAACAGATGCGAGTTCATGTTTTACACAGTGTGTACTGAATTCATACAAGGTTCCCTTCAGTGCGCTGTCAGTAATCACACATGTATGTAATTTCTAATTCCTTCACAAAGAAAAGACACACTAAGCTGTGTAGCTTTCCTTGATCACGTCTCCTCTGGTGCCAGCTGACACCACATCACCAGAGATGTTTAAGAAGTGTCAGAATAAAGAACTGGCCTGATGCTGAGATAATTGTGTTACAACATAAAGCAGTTATAAAACAAGAAGCTACTGAGACAGTGACACTCACCAGGGATCAGAGCCTTATGTGAGAGCATAAGCATCCAATATTTCTTTACCCCACTTCTGACACTTTACTTTTTCAAACTTGAGTGAAATCACCCAAGGTGGGAAGAACTGGGAAGATGGAAGAGTGCTGATACAATAAAACACTCTGGGAAGCCAGAGATTGCAGTAGCATCTCAGGCAGAAAAGCTATCTATGAAACAGCAACAACTGGATCTCAAATCTTCATCATGATCAAGGCATCTGTATGCCGGAACCCATAAGAACATACAAGACTCAGCAGCAAACACATGATCTACTTTCAGGCAAAACAAAGCTAGGAGGCACTAAAATGAGGAGGAAGTAGACATGAAGGAAAAGTAAAGAAAATCCTGAAAATCCTCTCAGCTGTCCAGTGGCACAGCCCCCCAGGGAACTGCTGCCTAGAAGTGTGAAGAAACCAATGAGGCTTGGCCTCTACCTAGCCTGCTGCTTTGCCATTCTCTTTGTCATTCCACTTCCTCTCCCTTATAAAAAGCTATTCTTCAAAACAGAATGTGGACTAAAGACATGCTCCAATTTCAGGCATGAACTTCTCTTTACCTGCAGTGCTGCTATCAAATCTGCCTTTTCTGGACAAGGACTTTTTATTTTTAATAATGGTTTTCCATCTCTCCAGGGGTCAGGAGGATTATCTCATTATTATTCAAACTGCTCTTTGAAGACTGAAAGGATTAAATCAATACTATTAGTATAATTACCGAGAGCAGATAAGAAACCATGCAATGAGAGTAGTTAAAACAGACTAGAAAACCAACAGTAGCTGTAGTTCTCAAATATAGCCTGCGCAGAAAATCTTTCTACTCGTCCTTGAATTCTTTCCTCACCCTCAATACTGTATGACGTTGGTACCTAGAGAACATCTGGGCAATTTGGATTAAATCTTTTGGCCTAGGGAGCCTTGTTTTCCTACCCAGACTGCACTCTTATTCACATAATTGTCCCCTGCGTCATGGATAGGAAGGCTGTGTTTGCCTTCAGCCTAACAGAGGCAAACTTCGAGTCTGAAGGGTCTGGGCTGTTGCTGTGCTGGACCAAGGAGAGCCTCAGCAATTGCACCCACCGTGTTACCTCCTAGTCGCTTCTCCAGCTGACACTTAAGGAGCTCTCAGGTCTGGGAAAAGCATCACAGTCACTTTCTTTTGAGAAAATACCTTCATGATGGTTTCTCATCCCTGCGTCTCTTAATTAACAGGCCAATCCCTCATGCCTGTCACACTTTAGTTAAAGCTTTTTGTGAGAATTCAGAAGGCAAATATTGATCCTCTGGAAAGTTCCACATAACTGTTTAATTCAGAGAGATGAAGGAGCCAGCTGCCCTGCTGCAAAACTGCTTCCTTATCACAGCCCAGGCAGGCAGGCCTCCTCACCTCACCCCACAGCACAACCATCTGTGTCAAACGCACCGACCCAGGGCTGAAACAAGGTTCTCCATGAGGAAAAACTGCAGCAGCTGTTTCACCTGTATTTAAGCCAGTATTGCTGCCCTTGAAACGAATATCCCAAACTAGCCCTGGTGCTGTTCTCACCATCGCCCATGCTCCTGAGGCTATACTCTGAGAGGTATTTACATCTGTGGAACAAAATGGAAACAAGTGCCTCAAATCCTAGTTTAAAAAGTAGCCCTACCTGGAATTAAAAAAAAATAAAATTAGAAGTACAAGTTCCAATTTAAACAGGAATCAAATGGCAGCTGAAGACAGAACCACTTGTATGTAAAACATCACTAGATTTAAACCTGGCACAGGCTGCAAACTGGAAGGTATTAACAGAATCCCAGGACATTCCCTGATGATATGCTATAATCTATGGCCAGTCCCATCCATTGTGATAATCTCAATAATAAGAGGAAGCAATATATATTCACATCTAATGCCAAATGCAGAATTTCTGCTTATTTGATATTACCACCCAAATATATCATGTGTGCACAATGGATACAGTGAATGTGCTCCCTATATTTGCAGACATGTAGTTCTGTATCTGTGCTATAAAAGGAGAATTCAAGTATTTATTACTGCCTCATTGTATTTCGTTAATGAACATAAAGATTCAGAGCATGAAAAAAATTAATGAAATAGCACCATCATTTAAAAGATGTTTTTAAAAAAATCCTGTCCTAATTCAATGAGAAGGGGCAATTGATCAATTCAGCTGTCACTTAAAAACCTTCTTGAAAAACACTAATGTACAAAGATTAACATTTATGAATTACAAATGTTTCCTGTTTTGAAAGTGTGTTTGAACAATTTCATGCATTTCCAGGACTGGAATTCCTCTCTCCTTCATCTGAAAATACATCCGCTCACCACAGTACCTCAGAAGTTCTCTGAAACTTTCAGTAATGCTCTCACTCCTGTAGCAATGTTTTTCCTTTACTGAAATCTGGCTGTTCTGCTCCGTATAAAAAATAAAAGAATGCACAAAATAATGAAGACCCGACCAAACTCACATAGCATGACAAAGTGTACTGGCAGAGAACGGCAGTGTCTGATCCCCAAACTCCTACAGAATTTCAAACATGGGCTCTGGTCATCTTTAACATGCTGGATCAAGAAAGAAGGCCTGCAATTTGCCCATATTTTTCATATCATTGCTGCCAGTTATAATAGGGATATTTATGTCCAAATACCCTATCAAATTGGTCTTCACTTCAAAGACCAAATCTTTAGGCTTATCAGTAATTTTTATAGAACTTTTTTCTTTCCCAGATCTAATTTACAGCACTGCACCAGGAGACCCACTGCTTATCAAGAAGCTTCAAGACATGGCAGAGGATAAAAATGAACCAGAATTTGCAAGTGGATTAATATTAGTCAAGGAGAGTGTCTCTACTGCAAAAGAGTACTTTCTATTGTGTCTATGCTCCCATTTTAATTATTCTTGGAATAACCAGGGAAAGCAGTGGTGTGAACAGTGTAATTATTAAGGTTAAATCCCAGCAGAAACAGATCATCTTCCACTGGGATGAGAAGTGAAGGCATGTAAAAATTCACGAGAATCATGCCAGTAGCTCTAAAACTGAGCTGTTGGAAGAGAAAAGAGCGTGGTCAAGCAAGAATTTAGGAATAGCACTGAAAAGGTTTTCAGTGAAATATATATGAAACAAAAAAGAACAAACAAACTGAAAAGGGACTAGTAAGTACATATTCCTAATGATCTCAGCTCACATGCAGAAGGCAGGAACACATGAGCTCCAAGTCTGGCCTTGCTACCAGCTTCTCATGTTTTCTCCAGCCAGTTACTATGAGTCAGAACTCCTGACAATATTTGGTCTAAATGCCCAAGTTATAACAGTACAAGATACCACATACATGGGTAATACATACTTTTATGAACAGGTACTATCAGAAAAAGAGCCTACTCCTGCAAGATGCTGCAGCAGATTAATTAGTCAAAGTTTATGATGATCTTGTCATAATATCTCATACCATCTTTTCATTTTCAGCTGAGTATCTTCACTCCCTGAATAAAATCTAGTCACTTCATAGAGGCATTAAATCAGACTTTGATGTTGGAAGCAGCTCTGAATTTGCCTAGGATGAACCTGCAGGTAAGTGTGCAAGACCATGGCTACTACTGTCAGCAAAAAACGAAGCAAAGCTGATTGGGAAGAGATGAGCACACTAAAACACTACCTGACATAAGGTAACACCTTTACCACAATGGTAAAAGCAAGATTTTTTTTTTAATGCATTTTTTTCTGTTGTGGCACTTGATTTTAACCTGCTTTCTCGTGCTGAGGAAAAAAGAAAAAGATAAAAAATTGAGGTAAGCATCTTAGCGCAGAGGAATGAAAAATTCTGCCCTCTCAGAAATTTGTTTTTCTCTATTAAAAAAAAAAATCAATATAAAGCTGTTCCTTAGATAAATATCAGTGGCAAAGCTGCCTGAAGGTATGTACTGAATCACATCAAAATTACTTTTAATACACTCCCAAGTCAACCTCCAAACCTAATTCAAATTCAGTTATGTTTGCCCTCAACACAGATGTCCCTGGCACTTTATGACTGATGAAAATGACCTATATTTTATAGAATACACAGGGAAAAATACTTAATTACTGTCTGTATCAAGCAGTACCAAGAAAATTTAACAAGAAAAATTAACAGATTTGAATAAATTATATATTTTAAGTTCCAATAGCTTGGAATTCATTTCTGGTAAGTTGAACTATATGTTGCTGGATCTCATACTTACTAGGTTGCTCTGTTTCACATGTTAACACTCCATTAACAAAGGTACATGTAAAAACTGTGACTATCTCAGTCAAAAGCAAAATTCTAACTGGCACAGATGCATAAGAAGGCAGGGCACTTAGATCCTCTTATAGATCCTCTTTCAGGGTACCTCCATTATGTGGCACTACAGTAAACAGCAATTGCTGTAAGAGTTTCATTCAATTTAGGGGAAAATTTGATCATTTTGGTCACTTAAGAGGAACAAATTATGCAACCAAAATAATATTTAGCCATGCTTTTACTTCATTGATAAAAAATATATGACATTCTACTAATGCTCATCTTGCCTGTATATCAAAGTATGCACGATGGAGATATGAAAAGCTGTTCAGGACTATGGAACAACTTGTTCAACTGCCACATCTGTACTTATCATCACAACTTTAAAATAACTGTGTAACTGGCCACTGAACCAAGCCAGCTAATTTACACCTCCTGGTTATTCAGGAACAGAATCACAGAACCACTCACGTTGGAAGGGACCTTGGGACATCTATTATCCAACCTCTCTAATCAAAACAGGGACAGTTGCTGCAGTTCTTTGCAAAGTTAGGATGCTCAATCCCTGCCTTGGTTTGTATTTCCATATTAATGCAGTAGCCACACAACTAAAAACACTATTACTCTAAAAAATGTAAGAGGCTTAGTTCTGGAGTGCAAGCCTGTGGCTGTGAGCAGATTACACTGTAAATTCTGCAGCTACAAAACAGCTTATTTCTCAAACAACTAAAATACAGATTCATTCGCTTCTGAAAAGCTTTTCCCCTTCTAAGCTTTAACATTTGCAAATTTTAATTACTCCCATAACAAAACACTACTACAACTACTCATCTCCAGGATGCAAGCAGGATTTATTGCAAAATCTCTGCAAGCTGTTAATATCAAATGGCAGTTACATATTGTTTTACGAAACACAGGAAATATTTTGATACTTTCTGGCTTCTTTTGATTAAAACTCTAAATATATGAGAAAAAAAATGAATTCTTGATGGAGTAAGAAAAGGCCCTGTGTTTCTGATGATCAGTAACTAAATCTAATATAATGTAAGACTGGAAAGAACATCTTTGCTGCTGGACTGAAGCCATTCCCCTATGCTGCTGTTGTTTGGAACGTGTCATGCTAGTACAGAATGGCTAAAAAGAGACAGACTCCCTTCGAGTTAGGCAGATACAAACCCAGCAAAAGTGAGTGTTTCCTTGCTCCAGTCTGGCTGTAATTAACGCTGGGTAAAAGTTCTTCAAAGCATAATTGGCTTTGTGCTAAATAAAATACCAGTACAGAGTGATTTCAGCCTACAAGCTGGTGCACACAACTGCACACTGTTTGTTTTCTGTTCTCCAAACAGGCACTTCTCCTTAACAGCTACATCAGATTTGGTCAGGAAGTTCTTACATTAATCAAGCCCCTGACTACACAAAAACTGAAGCACAGCACCTGCACTTTCACTGATTCTCAACTTCACGTCCAGCTCACGATTTGCAAAAAACTCAGGCTTACTATATTTAGCATCCAGACCACAATTACAATGTAAGGAAATAAAACTATCCATGACTATAAGGAATAATAATGATAATTATTTATCCACTGAATGCATTTAAAGCCCCAGAGTCTACAAAACAATGGGAGGTGAACTATTTAAAGAAAGCCTATCTGCTGCTGCCGAGTGTTGTTGCTGCAAGTGTCATTTGCTTTTCCATATGCAAAACCAGAAATACAGGAGCTGATTAATGCAAAAATACAGAATTATGAAGGCTATTGTTAGTCTCCTATTATATAGGTAACTGCAAACTAGCACATCAAGAAATATTTACAGTTTTGTGAACTTAGACTGGACAAGTAATCATGAACACACAAATCACGTTCCTTTTAGGTTCTTATATACAAGTAAACCAAGGAAAAGTGTGTTAAAACACAAAAGGTAATCATAACAAGAGAGTAACTTTTTTCTTTGGTGCTCTTTGTTCTGTAGCATTGGAACAAAATGACTTTGATAAAACCAGAGGATAAGAATTTCTCTGGTAAGAAAAAAAAGAGCCAAAGAGGCAAACTCTGCAATTTTCTAGACAAACAGTTTGGGAAAGGAGCAAGCAGAAATCAAACCAGGCTATTTCATAATTCCTCCTTCCTCATCGTCACTAAGACACAGAGACACTAGCTCATACATCTCTCTGACTGCAGGGAAAGTCTCCCTGTTATGGGTAAACAACAACTTGGAACTGATTTTTCCAGGCAGAGGCCCAGAGCAACGCTTAAAAGCATGGAAACCCTCAGAGTTACAGAGAAATGCTGTGACTGATTAAAGCAGAGATAAGCACAGACATTTTAGACAAACAGCAAACTCTGCCTCTCCTATTCTCAGGTAGCTGAGGAAAGTTTTCAGAAATATTTGACTCTGCTGAGACACCAGAGTTCAGAGACAGGGATAAAAGGCTTTCAAAATATGCAAAAATCTGCAAGGTTCAACACCTCATATGAAATCAAAATTTTCACAGGTACAGAATGTAATTCAAATGTGAAGTGACATCAAATACTGTATTCTTTCTTGTATTCCAGCTTCCTTCAGAGCTGGGCAAAGAGGTAAACAGCAACAAATATGAGTGTCTGGTCCAGTAAGACAAGGGGGCTAAAGACAGTAGAGGAACAAGATTAATTTACCTGGGTACACCAGACGGATTGAGGACTTTTCTTGCTGAAACACGACCACTAATAAGGTATGGTCAGCAAGAACAAGCTGAGCATCCTTGAGAAAGTCTTTGCCACCAGAACTCTGCAGTGAGTAATGCAAGGAAGCAACAGGGAGAGAAAGACTACAGGATAACTTAAATAACACACCTATGTACTACTTTGAAAGAATTTGGACCAGAGTATCCAAGATGAGTATCACAAAGTGATACGCTCCCATGATAAGGGTAAATGTATTTTACACGAGTTACTTTTATTACAGAATTTAAGTACAAGAACACAGCTTTATCCTACTTTTGACTTCCTAAATGTACATGCAAGAGTAATTCTTGAGCTCTTCCTTTTAGCACCTTCTGATGTAATTTTTTTAAAATGCTGCAATTCATGGCTTGCTCCTCTAATGATTTTGACTTCTTTCTTCAGCTGTGATTTAATTACCAGAGCCCTTCCACAGCTAGAAATGTCCTGATGTCCTTAGAGCCAAGCTTCCTTTTGGCTCACAAGAAAATAGCAAGGTAAATACTCTTTATTTTGTCCAGCTCTTCACACTTGAGTAATTCTATTCCCTATAAATCATTAACCCATTTGCCTGATACTCATCTCAGTTAGACTATGAGCTTGGAGAGTATAAACACTACCCATTTTGCAAAGCTTCATGCACACAAGCCATCAGATCAGTAGCAATAATAATCTAACCCCTTACATGTGTTCATAATACACATGGTCATCTAAAGAAGAGAAAGCTCTTAAGGGAGACATAAACCCAAATGCCCTTTTTGTTCTACGAAAATCTCAACTATTTAGTGTGTGCCCAAGGCATAAATGCTTCATAGAGCTCCCATGGGGACAGTGCAGCTTTGCATTAGCTTCAGTGGAGGCCCGTGCCCACAAAGCATAACACAGTCCTTGCACAATCCCATTGGAGCACTGACATTCACTGTCCTAAACTAGAAACGTAAACATGAATGAAAAAAAAAGTAGAACTCGGTCATATGCCAGAGCTGTAGAGGTTTGGATTAAGGTTTCAGGGCTTTAACATAGGGGGTTTTGGGTGGCAGCCTTTATAGAGGGCTCAACAGGGGATCATTTTCTGTCTCTGAAACATCTGTTGGCCACTAAAATCCCAATTACACTTAGCTCTTTTCTTGCAGCAGGCGAGGAATATGCACCACAAGAAGGCAACTGCCGTTTGAATGAGCAACAGAGCAGCAAACGTAAGGGTTCCTGGAGTCACCTCCTAGTGCTTTTATACTTTAACTACAAATGCAAACCTCTCCTGAACTAGGAGGCAGAAGCTGGCAGCACCTTGCTTACTTTTATTCTAACTCAGTTGCTATCTTCTAAACTGGTATGAAAAATTATGAAAAACATATGAAAAACAGATAAACATAAAATAGATGAATATATAAAACACATTCATATGTTTTCTTGTTCTCTCGAGCCTCCCAAAGGCCACATGTCCAGAAAGCATAACCAGCTCTGCTGTCTACTTTTCAGTGCCAAACTGAAAACACTGCACTGAAGGACACTAACTTCCTGTATCATAAGTAAGTTTGAACCTACTTCCTAAATAAGAGAAGACGCTCAGGGAACCAGATATAACTGACCCTGTGTGTTTTCCAGCATCATTTCCAGCTCCCATAGAAAGTGAATATAAGATAAATCAACTTAAATCCAACTGACCTGACATCACTTGCAAGGAATTATCTCACTGTGAGACAGCTGATTGATTCCTCTTCTCCTTTTTTTGAAATGAAAAAAGTAGCATGAGCTACTGCAACATGCAATAAATGTCATGAAGCTGCTCCACACAAAAATGACTCGCTATCCATGAAAAACAACTGAATTTAGACAAGAAATTTTACTAATGTGGTTTCCAGTCTCCTGTAGACTACAGAAGAGTTTCCATACCCTATGCTCCATAAATCCCTTGCAATAATATGATAATAAATGTACTTCCAAGGTAATTGACTGTTTACTGCAAACCTGATGATAAAATCCACACCTTTTAGACCTCTCCCTACCTCCAAGAACAGTGTATTAAGCAAAAGCAGGAGCCAGATATTCTACAAAAACAGGTAAAGACCTCAAGAGCTCCTCCACGTACATTTGACAGATAATAAAACAAATATACCAAAAAATAAATAACATTCGCTCAGTCAGGAAGAGCGGCTTGGACGCCTGGCTTTCACATATTGAAAACTAATATAAATAAGAAGGGTCAACCTTCTGAACTAAATAAAAGTTAAGGAAGATTGTGTTTCTGTTAAGGAAGACGTAGCCGAAACCCGTCCTTGTTTCCCAGAAACAAAGGAACAAAATCCAATTTTGCTTGCATAGCCAAGCGCTTTCTTTTTTGCATTTTGTTTTTAATCCAAACATATTGGAGTGTAGAAATAAGTAGCTGAATAAACTGATATATTTCTCTGTGAAATCTTGCATTTTCATAATTTTTTTCCCCTAACACTTTTTTTTTCCTAGGATATATTTCTGGGTTTTGGTGTGAAATCAAACGGATACATGAATAACAACAGATTCCACATTCTTCTGAATGACAAGGAGTTTTAACTTAGGCTGGGCAGAAATTTGTGAATGGTGATGGGATATAGGAAAAGGAACACAACATTTCTGAAGCAAAATGAGTCTTTAAAGGCCTTTTAAGTGTGGATATCAAAGTAACCATCCCCTACCTCTCTGCACAAGTAGAAACACTTTTTATCAATCATTCTGTGTCTCTCCTGATCCTCTTGTCCTCAATACTCTGTTCTTCAGGGCATGACAAAGAGGAAGGGTTAGATTTTGTGTTACTTAAGTACCTACAACTACCAATATACAAGCTGGAGCCTTAAAAACAAATGAAAGATAAGATTTTACACCAGATTCTGACCTCATAAGAAGGTGGTTTAGGACTTTTTAAAATTTTATTTTTTAACCTTGATAGCCCATCTTCTTGAAATGATCTTCCAAAATACACAGTCTACCAAACCAGTTGCTACTTTCACAAGATATTTTGTTTGTTGATCTTTCCTTTATGTTTGGAGTCTGAGGTTTTTGTTTAGGTTTTAGTTCGGGCTAACAGTAAAAGGGTCTTTTGGCTTTTTTGGCCTGAACTGACCACCACTAATAAATCTGATTAAGAGTAAAGTTCTAAATCTGTGCGACAGCTTTTTCTATAAGCAATATATCCACTGAAGAAAAATTCCACTTTTATTAGACTCGTTTGCATTATGAAAAGATCTTTAATATAACATGGGATGGGATTCTTACAACAATAAATAAGACCTGGCCAGACTGGTTACCATAAGATGCTTGAAATCTGGCTAACTATCACTGCTATTTGCTTGTTCCAAGCCTTGTATTCAGCTGCCATTTGTTGCTACCTAACAAACCTTTCTGCGAGCTGCACCAGCGCAGTCTCAGCCTTCCTGCCTTGCGACAGAGCACATCTGAAAGGTGCCACGTTGGACCACTGCAATTCCAGTGAAGGGTACCTGCAGGTGACTGTCAACGCACTGCAAACTGGACAGACTCAGACAGCTCTTGTCCTGCAGCATCTCAGGGTAAATCCTGGCATTTTTGCAGACATTGCTAAGCAGGATGAAACTTTTAGCTTTTTTTTTTTTTCCCCCCAATGGGATAAAGCTTGCCTGTTCGCCCTTCAACTTTAAATAACTTTTGGAAGTGTAATTAATCAGGAACAAGAAATACAGAGAAAACCAGGTTTTAGTAGCTTAGGTGTTCATGAATTCATTTGAGTGAATTTACGGACATCTTGTCCTCTGCGATGTTTAATGAGTCCAACAAATTCACTGCAGGAGGCAACTGGAGAGACACAAATGTTATAAAAACATTTCAACCCTGATTTACACAAAAGCGGTGAAAATTGAAGGCAGGCATTTTATACCATTATTGATTTTCCACAAATATACATAGATAGGTACATTATATAGAACATAAATAAAACTGTTCAGACACTTTCCAAAACTGAAACTCAATCAGCAGAAATGCCAGTTATTGACCACAACAGAATAGCAGGAAAACTGCTGCCCTGTTCTCCTTCTCATGACTCTAGCCTGTTTCTCTGAATTACAGGGCCAAAACTCTGCAATAAGGAAGCACCACAACTAATCCCTTGTGCCAGCTGCTTTTACTTTGCTTGCACAGGGGTTCAGTACCCCATGCTATGTAATTTAAATGAAACACATTCTTTGAAACGACAAGACAGAATCATTTCATCAAATTACTGAGTTGCAACTGATCCTACCTCAGTCCTATCCAAAAACTGTGTTTGATTTCAGTTTCCTCTCACAGTCTCTTACGTTTCCTCATTTACAGCAACATTTTACCTTATTAAAGGTAGCATGTCTTTGTAATTTACAGCTGAAGATATGATCTTTGAACAAAAGAAGACTCAAGAAAATTGTTACATTTTGACTATGTAAATTTTTGTCTCAAGAAACACCAAAAATTTCTAAACTGAATGAAACAAGCTTGGCAGACTAGATATGCGAAATATATATATTTTGTGAATGACATTATTTCAGTATCCAGCATAGCATGTTGAAGATGTTCCTGTGCTGAAGTGTGCTGTTTATCCTTAGATCTAAGGCATAAAGAATTTGCACAGCTTCAGCACATTTAAAAATATTCTGAGTCACGTATGGTGAGAACTTCAGTGTTCTTTCTTACACCTAAGGTATGCAAATAATGACTTCCTTAGAAATTTAAGCCCTGTACATCTAGCTAACAGAGACTATGGTCTCAGTGAAGAGGACTATTTGTTTTCTATCAAGCACGTTCAACCTACCAAAAACGTACAGGAAATGATTTCTGGGAGGCAAGGAGCCTGCATGCTTCAGCCTAGATCCTCCTCCCATTAGCCATAAAGTGACAACTCCACCATTTCAGTGACTTCTGATGCAGTTGGTTTGCTGCTGGAAATGTTACAAAACCCTGATAATGAGCAAGATTTCACTAGACACAAAGTGGAAAGGGAAAAAAGGCTTTTTCTTGTACTAATCTAGTCAGAACATGAAAGTCTTAAAAGCACAGGTTGAGTCTGTCTTGCATTTTGAGCTGCCATCAACCCTTCCACAATACAGATTCATGAGGCGTTCTGTCTCTTCCCTAACCCCTCCTAGATAGGTATGAACAGACCTGAACATTATCATGACAATGCTGTTCCCATCAAAGTTAATCCTGGTACAGGCTTGGTTCCCAAGCTGACCTGAGAGTGATGCCAGGCAGCACAGCTGGAGCAGCATTAACATCTCCTCTCCAGCAACATCCCCGCACTGTTTAATGGCAGGTCACTTTAACATGACATACTGGGGACCCAGAAATGGAAACAGAATCATAAGATTCATTAAGGCTGGAAAAGAGCTCTAAGATCACTGAGTTCAAACCTTAAATGCCTCATTTATCCCAATTGCCCACACATTCATCTAACATGCAGCCAACAGTTGTACCTCCAGTAGGATCAGTACCTAAGAAACTGAGTTTACCCAGTCACTCCTAGTATGAACTCAATCGACTATGTTTATCAAAGTAAAAAGACCATAAAGTACAAAAAAACCCAAACCAAGTTAAACTAAGAAAATCACTCACCAAGCAAAAAAAAAAAAAAAAAAAGTAGGCTACGTAAGATACAAGAATGCTTTGTGATTTTCTGCAGCTGTTCTCAGGACTGCTTAGCGAATTAATTTAACACAGAATGTCATTCAGAACTATCTATAGTCCTTGTTAGTGTTTTAGCACATTATAACAATTAATCATCTTTTATTAATGTATAGGCACTTAAAGACAGACTAAGAACAGTCACATTGTACTGGGTACTGCTAACTCATATTTTTATTAACATTTACACTATTATTCTACTTTTAATACTATACATCCATACTACACAGAGAAGAGAATATCACAAATGTACTGAGACCTCGATGTTGCAAAAATTTAAATGCAAGTCTAAAGGGAGCATCAGCATGTGCAATATTCTCTAGACAACGGAGGTAAATATGTGCATAAGGCTTTGCACAGGATCCACAGCTGCACAGTCATTCTTACAGAAGGGAAACAGAATTAGATGTAGTGGTGAAACTTCACAGTAGGATATACAGCTAAATAGGTCACCTCACCATGCCATCCAGGCTTAGAGCTATTACGCACACCCTGTTTTCATTCAACACTTTTTGAAAGATTCATTGGTCAAATTACAACCTGCTCTGTCATAACACTCACAGACATTTTTCACAAATGAAGCCTAAGGTCACAACCAGTTCTCCCTCAGAGGAGACAGTCTAAAAACAATGTCTACAAACAACAAATGACAGAATACCTTTAGAAAGTGTTTCTTTTCCTTTACTCATTCCCCTTCTATTACTTTTCATGCATTTTTACCGTATGCTCATCACAGTGTAATACAAACATTTCACAAACACATAACATCCTCCAGTAGTACCCTTCTTTTTCAGGTATTTTCTTTTTTATTACGCTTGTTTTCATCAGTAATTAGGTGGCCTTAGGTGCCTTACCAGGGATAGGATAGTCTGACAGCGAAGTTTTACATTTTGTCCAGGTGACACACTTGTAATTGTTCTGAGGTCTTCCTGGGGAGAGCTGCAAATCTGGGGACCACTGCTCAACAAATGCGGTCTGTCGAAGTTTCACCTCTGTCCCAGTGGAAGACAGCTGTCAAAGGAGTTAAAGACAGGTAGGGTTAAGGAAGCCTGGGTCTGAGTTGGGACAGTTAGCTCATGTTGGGACTGTTTGCTCCATTTTACCATGCTCCAAATCAAAACAGCACAGATACCAAGAGCAAGGGACACTTAGTGGTCCATTTTCTCTCATTAAAGTAGCTGTTTTCTTTCAAACCCTCTGCAGCCTTCCTAAGGTCAGTCCTTTCATGCACTGCTATAGTCTGTTGGATTAAAAAAGCCTGGAGGTCACTGTGATAGTCAGAGACAGACTGTTGCTATGGACCTTTAGGTACAGAGAACACTCCAAAAGGCAAATAAACAAGCAATACATTATTCCATAAATGTGCCATTAGACAAGGTTAAGGAGTCCACATCCTGGATCTTCTGTGTGCGCAGTCCTGAAGGCTTACATGAAAAAGACAATTCCTGATTTGGAGAAATAAATAAACTTTCAGAGAAATGCTAAATTAAAACCCCCACAACATCACTGTAGAAGTAATAAGGAGCAGAAATTTAAGGGAAGCAATAAATAAAACTTTATCAGCTGCATATTGGTGAGGAGAGGGTACATTAAAAAGACGTATTGTTGTCCACTCTTTAAGAATAATACCAATTCAATTTCTACCAAACTCACGAATCTGCAAGAGCTGTTGACCAACCTAACTTTTTTGGGTCCTGCCAACTACACATTTCCATCTTTCTCTTTTACCTTGCTGTCCTGAACAACTGTAGCAAGCCCTATAATCTAAAGAACAGGAGAGTGGAGGATAAGGGCAATCAACAGCCTTGCAACTTCTCCTATTAACTTACCCTACAAGATGCTTAAATATCACTCTCACAGACAACTTGTCAAAATATGCACTTCAGACCATCCTATGGCATATATATCTCTCTTGTCTTTAGTTTTCTATAAAGGCTTGTACTGTGTGCCACATCTGATTTAAGATATAAACTTTTAAAAAGAACAAATGGCTGTTTGAGGCCTTTAAGACACCCTTAGATGACAGTAAAAAAAAGGATTTGGACATTCAAGAGCCTCCACATCTTCAAAAAACAGTGCACAGATCATACTCTGCTTTCTACACAGTCAAGCACGAGTAAGCCCATGTCACAAACCACTGTCCAAAGTCAAGAATAGAACATCAATAAGCTTTCCTTTCCTTTTTTTCCCCCCCTTATAAGTGATTTTATCACTACTTTGAGCTAAATTCTGATATTCCTGGTAACAGCACTATAAAAAACACTGCTGAAGAAGACACCAGTAAATTATCCAATCTATATTCCTGCCCGACAGCAGGATCAACTGTAATTATTTCTGACAGATATTTTCATAACTTGTTCTTCACAATGGAATATGCCCTTGCAATTTACATTACAGTCAGCAGAGAATTCCTGTTTACAAAGAATTAAATCTGTAGCATCGGAGGAACAGTGCTCAACAGTATGCTAGGCTCACAAACATATCCAAGAATTCACAGCAAGTTTTTATACCAATTTAATTGCTGGTAGAAAGGTTAATCGGGGTGATGACCACTTCAATGTTGTTCTCCTCCAGAAAGTTTGGGAGTTTTATCTGTTAATGAAGAGCCTGTGTGTTTAGTATACCCCTGTGCCACTTGCTTTACACATGCCAAATATCATCTTAAACAGCCACTGCATTTGAAATACCATAATCTGATGAAGCAGGTCTAATCAACCTGACCAGAAGAGTTCAATGCTTCATTTAGGTCAAGGAGTTTTCTTATCTAGCTCACAACAAGCGTTAACACCTCGTAGGGTTTAGGAAAGATATGCAAGGAGCAGGAAGGAACAGCTTACAATAGCCTTTTTCAGAGGCAGAATGCTTTCATTAAAAATGTGTCACTCTATTTCACTACTTAGCTATTTCATTAATTCAGACGCATGTTTCAGAATAACTACATTCCCCTTCACTTCTTTGGGGATTTTTTTTACCTTTAAGAGAAATTAGTCTCTCTAAACCACACACTGTCTTTTGAAACATGAAGTTTTATTTCATCATTTGCCTGTGTTTCTTTTACAGTATGTATCATTATAATTGTAGCTCATTTTTTCCCTGTATAATCCAAATAATGTCTGGAAGCTGCTCAATTAAAATGTTCATGGCTTATCTTAAGCAGAAGTTCCTACCTCACAGATACACCAAAATACAAAGAAATTCATATTCATGGATTAGTATAATGGTCCACTCTTCTATGAGGCATGCATCCATCTGTCCTATAGTAGAACATACTTTCCCCCAGATTAATAGCCATATACTACCAGTCAAACAATTTTACTGGGCTGCAGAAAGGGCATTAGCTCTGGACTAATCTTCACATTTCAATGAAGTCTAGAAATTAAGCCTATCTCATTTAATAGAATTGTCTTCATACTTAAATAGTCAGGCAGCATTTGCTGTCAAACTAACATCTGAAGGTGAAACTCTAAGTACAAAGTGCAATATTTGGGATTTTGGGGGCTTGGGTTTTTTTGCTACACAGAGCTTACCTGTAATCCTTGAACGGTTAGAGAAGATAATCAGATCCTTTTCTAGACTAGCCAGCATGTGCTGTTCAATAATTAATCACTCCTGAACGACATTCAACCATGATGTAAAAAATAAATCTCCATCCTACTGTTAAGCAGGATGCAGTTTATCAGTCCGTATGTTGAGAGAGATGTACAAATGAAACTCACAGCATCAGCAATACTGAATTGGATGTTTAAAAAGCAAGATAGATGCCTCCAATTCTCAATCAGAAACGCACATTATACCAGTTACAGAAAGATGTCTCCATTTCCAAGACCTTTTAGTGCATTCATGCCTAGTCCCAGCTGCATTTCAATGCAGATAAAAATAAAATGACTTGTACACTACACCAGCTCCACAGTAGAAGAACTTCCATGCCTGGGAACAGAAGAGACAACTCCTGAAGTAGAACTTCTCAAAGACATACAGAGTCAGCAGAGCACAAAGCAGCTGTCACTGCTGACAGGATGGAAACTGAATTTGCAAAAATTCTACTTTGAGTTGGAAGAGGAGAAGGGAAAAAGGAGAAAAGGAATCCGACAAGTGCAAGTCCACAAAATTTACCACAAGTCTTCCCTGGACAGATTTCAAAAGGAAGGCAATGGGAAGGCAATTTTAAAGCCCAACACCACCAGCAGAGAAGCAGAGTTCTGTCGTGACTATAAATAATCCTCAGCAAAAGAAATGTTCTACTTATTTGCGTAAGTCCATAGCATAGTGTAGTCCTTCCAACTTCAGGTGTGTACTAGCCTCCAAAGGAATGAGCCACTGTCCAACACTTCCAGCCTTTGCTCCCTTTTCCTGTCTCTACTACTGCTAGTGCTGTCAAGTCTTGCTATGGCTTCCCAAAGTCCAATGGTATTTGTTGCTTTTCTCAAAGCTTCAGATCAAGAACTTTAACTTTCATTTAGAAGATGTTTCTCTCCCTCATAGTTGCAGAAAGGCAACAGAGAACATATTCAGTAGCCTCAGAATATTACAAAAAAAAAAAAAGAACATACAAAGATTCTCCAGTTTAAAAACAAAATGATCTGACTTCAACTCATGATTTCTGAGTACAATTTGAAAATGAAAGGCAGATCTAGCTGTGTGCTTACTTAAGCAACCTGTAGCCATAAATTCAAATAGTTTCTTGTCTTGAAAGGATGCCTTCCTCTAACATCAGCCTTTAAAGGAAACTCTACCAGTTATGTCAGTGAAAGGAAAAGCAGGTTCATTGGTGACTGATGTCAGTTGCTGCTTGTGAAGACTAAATCATATACAAGAGTTAAGAGTCCAAGCACAGGCATGTCAGCAGGATGGATAATTCATCTGCTGAGAGAAATTATTGCTGAAATAAAATTCTGCAGCATTAACTAAGGGTTAGCTTGGTGTCATGTAGAGCCAAAACACAGACAGTACCTCATCTACACTGCGACCATGAACACTGCACAGTAAATATTTTTAAAAATCTTGTCAGTGTATAAATCTATTCTCGCCCTTATTAATACATATCAGAAAAGTACTTTTGTGCGTCAGTGTGCTACTGAAGTTTTCTTAGCTTAATCTGAAAAAAATTGCATATGTGAAGGAGCAACTGTAGGGCACTGGCTTACAGGAGAGCATTTTATTTGCCAGAAATTGCTCCAGAGATGTTCTGTAACAAGTGATTTCAATGTAAACAATTTTATGTGAATGTGAGAAAATGACGCAGAACACTGAAAAAGTGCAGGGAAAAGACCTGCATAAAAAGTGTAAACCACTTTCAATAATAAGAATTGACATTTAAGTTTCTCTAGACAACTTTTCAGTTGATGCTGTAACAACTGACTAGAATACAACTTGTACATTGTCTGGCTAATTCTCCTCCCAAATGCTGGCCTAAGTCAAGTATCCAAGAAGCTAATGATGTGAAACTTGATGCCCAGAATGAATGCTAAATATTTAAGCACGAATTATGGAACCCTAGGATGGTTTGGGTTGGAAGAAACCTCTAAAAATCACCTAATCCATTCTCCCCGCCATGGGCAAGGACATCTTTCATTAGGTCAGGTTGCTCAAATGCCCATCCAAGAGCTGCCCATGTGCACTTCATCTGAGCCACAGTTCAATATGAAAACAGACTGCCTTTCACAAATATGGCTTCAATGGTTTGTTCAGTTTGTCTTTACACTGTCCTTGTCCACTGAGATTACACCGGAGCGTTCACCAAGATGAGATTTTATCAGCTTCCTCTGTAGAGTGGGTATTATCCAATCCCTCTCTGAGTGCTACAGGAACAGAAGTCTTTTTTTGAACAGGAATGGCAAGACAGACAAAAGAATCCCTCACTATGCCACCGTATTTCTCATCAGTCAAAGCATGCGGGTGGAAAACAAACCAGAGGGACCAACCACGTAAGATTTTAACTATGAATATATGCAAAATCTTAACACTACTGAGGGACATAAGTTCATTATTGTTTCACTGTTTAATTATATTCATTTTCCTCGTTGTATGATAGGCATGAATCCATGACGCCATACTTAAACCTATTATCTCTCACTTGTACAATAATATAAACTCTCTGCAGGAAGTTGCTTCTAATGAATCCAAAACAGTCACTGCCCACTGAGGAAACACTGAATGGCACTTACTTAAGATGAAGACTGGAACAGTTTTAACAGCTTATGGCTGGGAGAGGAGGGCAAAAGGGAGAGAGAGAAAAAGAAAAAGATTGACTCTTCTTGCTTTCTTTCTCTGGCATTGGTTAAACCAGTCTGTTTTGAAACACACCACCATGAAGCAGTTAGGTACTTCTACAACTATGCAGAGTTTCACAGTAGAATTCTTTACGTCACAAACATTACATTTGGTAAAATTACTACCAAGTGGGTGTCAGATAACATGCTGAATTGCCCTGACCTACAGAAACTATGAAGCACCTAGCAGTGCAGGGTATACAAGAGCTATTAAGAATAAAGTTTGGACAAAATGTTTGGGAGATATCCATTACAACATCAATAGATCATGTTTGCAAACCAGTGAAAAATCTGAATGTAGTAAAAGATAGAGGTGTAAGACCTCATTAAAAGATTGTATTTGATTTGATTTCCAAGAGGCAAATATGCACCCTAGCTTTGGGCTGAGAATATGTTGTCTGATTTGAGACAAACTAGTCTTTCTTTTAAAAATAATTTTATCACTCTTCATCCAGGACATAAAATAAGGGAGACTGGGGTGGAGAGGTTAATTTCTGAAGACTGTGTTTTATTACATTTTTTCTTTGGTTGGTTTGTTTGGGTTTTAATACACTTAAAACAAACAGCATAAACTTTGGATTTCTACGTGTCCTTTTGAAAAGAATGGCCTGACAGACTGGAGGACCTCACCAGAAGTGAGGGGGAAGAAAAAGAATTATTTTTGGTAATGCTACTGTCAGGGACGGACGGACGGACAGACGGACGGAAGGAAGGAAGGAAGGAAGGAAGGAAGGAAGGAAGGAAGGAAGGAAGGAAGGAAGGAAGGAAGGAAACCAAAGCCTAAATACAAAGGACTTAGTGTCAGAAAAAATATGCATAATCTAAAAACGTAAAATAGCTTCAGTGTTCAAGCTGCCTGAAATCCTATAGGTCAGGATATGTCATTGTCATAGTGCAAATTATGAAGGTGACAAAACTTTCTAAGCTTTCCTGTACTCCCATGCCTGCAAAACATGGAATTATCTGCTGAAGAAGGAACATATTTCCTTTCTGAGTACCAAAATTCACTCTGCTCTACTAACGAGCCTCTCCTTATGGGCCTGCAGCTGTATTCACAGTCCTAACGACACACCACACTGAGTATGGACCACTGTGTCTTTGCACTTCAGGAACATCCCCCCTCATGTTTATATAGATCCTATAAATCTCAGAAGGCACAAGTATACAACCCTAGGATAAGCTGCAATTCTCTCCAGTTCCTTCAGGTTTTTTTCTCTTACAACATTCATAGCCAAAGCAGTGATGGTCTTAACTTGGAGGAAAACATCTGTTGAAGTATCTTGACAGCACTGAGATTCCTTCATTTCTGCTCACACTAAGTGAGTTATGAATAGGCAAATTATTCCTCTGTTCAGCCTCATGTAGGAAAATACCGTGAAAACACTTTCTTCTTCAAGAAAGTTGATGACTCAAGTGGAGATAGCCACTGATACTGAGCAGTATTTAATTACAAATGTGAGTGTGGTTGTAGATCTCAAAAACACCATGCTAACACCTTGTGTTTCTCGTTTCATATCAACTCTGGCTCAGTGTCCTACCCCTGTGACAGACTTCAGCGACTGGCCCAGCCTCTCTTACAGCACCCAGAGTCCCCTTACATCCTTCATCTGGAAAGATTTCGGCTCACGTGGGCCCACATGTTGATTACTTGTCACTCCTGAAACCCATTCTGTCACAAAGCAGCAGCATTACTTGCCAGGAATGCAACACGTGGGATTCCCTAGGCCAGCAAAACAGGTGTGCACTACTTGTTCTTCAAAGGAATAAAACATTCGGTAAAAAATAATCACAATTTCACTTCTCACATAACTGTCCACAAGCAACACGAACAGAAATAGGAATGTACAAGAGAAAGAGAAGACAGCCCTATAAATAAAACAGCAAAGCACATGGCACCATATTCTAGGAAGTAAGTGAATTTATAACTATATACCTGGATAAAGTAGTTGCATGTAAAAAACCCACTACAAATTTACTGCTTCTTCAGATGTAAACTCCTCTACTGTACTTGATGCAATATGCTTCACAAATTCTAAACATAATTCATGTAAAGAAAAGCTCAAATTAGTAGGTGTCAATGGTGCATTAACATGCAGCAGTCCTTGCAAGCTTGTGTCTTTGTATAGTTACTGAAATTATATAAGTGTGATCAATGTATACAATCTCACGTTTTATTTCATCAGCCCTTTGTGAAGTGCTGTTGAGAACTGGTTTTCAGATCATGTATGTTCAAGGAGCTCGCAGAATGGAGAGCCAAGAGAGACTGATGTCTTTGCAAGAAACTCCAATATTCAGCTATCACCAGTTGCAGATAAGGAGGGTTAAAAATTACAGTGTTCAGAGGCTGGTTTCATGCAACTGTATCCTGAAGTAAAGTTCAGAGACATCACTAGCTCTGAAAGGATCATCAATCTCAGCAGAATGGAGATGGTAAGTAGAAAAATGTACCTATGAAATTCTCATTTCTTTACCTACTGGGCAAAATCAAGTCTAAGGAGTTCTGTAGGCAGTCTAAAATAACTATTGTCATTGGCTCAGTGATCTTTCCATAAATACACGTGTTACAAAGGCACTCTGCAAATTTACTAGGGTGCACAGGAAGAATTCAGTTAGCATTTTTCTCAAAGTTGAAGGGATAGCTATTTTAACAGCTTTCCTGGATTTACAGCTACTTCTCTCTGCACACTGCTAGATCACTCATGCTGGAAATGAATCTACAGCTTTTTTACCTCCCTTACAGTGGAATGAAGCACATCAAATATTTAAAAACCTCTCTGACAGAGAGCAAGCATGGGTCTGTGTCCTGTACTGCTCTGTACTGTCAGAAAAGCACTTTCTTGATGCACTTGAGCTCATCAAAAAGTTCCAAACAAAACAACCCCCTTCATTAAAACTCTGTCTGAAAACTGCCAGTGCTACAATTGCATGTGTCTCGCTGGAGGACATTGTGAAGTTTAGGGACAGATTAATAAGGACATGAGCACCAATTCCCTTTGAAAAGGAAAGGATTTGATAACTTGGCTCTTTTCTCTGTTTTGCACTGGACGTGGACATGAAATTCAAATGCCTACAGGTCTCAGAGGAAGACAAGCTTGTGTTATGAATCCAATGTCTAAAGTCATGTCTCACACTATCTGTTGCAATATTGAAAATAAGCTTCCCTTCCAAAAGAGGTTTATCATTCTCACATTAAACTATGAGTAATTTCAGAGCACTGCAGCTTCAGCTGCGAAAAAGCCACCTTGACCCTTGCTAATAATTCATGGAATATCCTGACTTGGAAGTGACCCACAGGGATCATAGAGTTGATCTCTCAAAATAGCCATGGTAGCATGCAGAGGGAGCAGCACCAGCTGGGCATCAACTCATTTTTACTGCGGTTCACAGTATTTTCCACACTGCTGGAGCTCCAATCTTCTCAGCACTCAAATTGGCTGATTTAACACCACTTGCACGTGCACTGTAAACTTGCACTGTCTACTGTGTAAACATACAATTAACAAAAACTACATAAAGGAAATAGCCAGTTCTGTACATCTAAAGTTTATAGATACTTCACAATAATTTGGTTTTGCCTGCACTTCATGTATGGATAAATAGCTTATATAACTGATAACTGTGTTGAAAGGAAAAGGCAATTATTTAGAATATTAAATATTAAAAATAGTAAAAGAAAACTATATATTTAAATAGGCAAAGTAAGATCAATTAAAAGCAATGTACCTACACATTTTGAAAATTAAATGTTATCTGCAATGACTAAACGTAGAAGAAAACAGGGAGAAAAGGCAGATCATTGTTTTAATATTTCACTTTTATCCATAAAGGTGGTCTAGTGAACAGAAATGGACAGTAACGCTGCAACATTACAACCTTAAACATTACCTAATGAGATAAAGTATTTGCAGAACCAAGGTACCAGACAGAATCTGTATGGATAAAAATGTATCTGTAAGGTTACATTTATTTTCTATCAAAAAGACACTGTAAGCAAAAGTAGCATGACAACTGAGTCTATTAGAATGAAAAGATTGCAGCTAAACATATGCAAAGGAAATCACTAGAAGCACAAGGCTGGTCCCAACTCGTTTCAATACAGCCAAAAGGAAAAGGCTATACAATTGCTTCAGGTTTTCATAGAGGCTACAGTTCAGCACGCTTAGTAAAGAAACTACAAAAAGTGCCACTGTGAAACTAAATTTTCAAACAAAGAAGGGCCTGACAGTACTAAATAAAAGGCAACAAATTAGCACCCACAGTCTCAGGCTGGAAAAGACACGTAGTATCTCCTAAAAGGCATTCACACTCAGCAACAATAAGCTATCAGTGTGGCAAAGTAAGATAAATCTTCCTGTACAGATACTGACAGCATTTGTTGAACCCCCATTACCTGAATATCAGTGGCATCTCGTCTTTGGATTACATTTTTTATAAAAAATACAAGATTTCTTACTCTTGTAACAGAGAAGCTTTCTATGATTGATATAGATATTTCAATCTTAGTAATAATTTTTTGTGCCACTCCAGTAACTTCATCTGAGATTATACAACACATTTGCAATCTCGAAACAATTACTGCAGTTGACACTTTGTCTGGAAGTGAGTTATTGTAGTCAACAGATATCTTTCTACTGATTTCACTGGGCTTTGGACTATTTCTTAAATGGTGTTCTAGTTTGCAATAAAGGTCTCATATTTATGGCGCCAACCTAATAGCTTTCAGTCATGTTTTACAGTCCAGATTCAGCAAAGTAATTAGTCTAGACCCGACTAATGACCTAGTCTATTTCCCTGATGGATATACTTAAGGACTTTGTGTAACAATTCTAAAATATCAAGCTGAAAATTGCTTAATTGATAAGCTGAAACTAAAGCTAAAGTATCCTTTTTTCACCACCTCATTTCTCCTTTGAAACAGCGGAATGTTGCAATTTTAAGAGGAACTTATCACCACCTAAATATTCCATAATATCCCAGACCAATCAACACGTTTTAATCAAAGATGTGTAACACAAAGCAAAGGTAAAATAAATTAGAAACTTCTAATTATTAACATCTTAATATAAATCAGCATGACATAACCGAGTGAGCTGCAGCACTAGGTCATTGTCCTAGTTAATTACCAGAGAAAAGAAGGAATGCCACAGAGGAATGAACAATGTTTCCCAACCCTGGCACTCCCCATTCCTCTTGTGATACTGCGAGTAGATGGAGATTGAGTCCTCCTACCATGGGAGCAGCCAGCACCCGTATCTAGGCAGCAGGAGCAATGGCAAAGCCACCTGGTGAGCCTCTGTCTTCCTTTACTGATTGTAAGCTGCTGCTGAAAACAGGTGTTAATGGTCACATTTTTACGGTGATCTGCTTCTTATTTAATAATTTATTTCTTTGAAGCCCTTATCGGTTATGTAAGAAAAACAATCTCATCTTTCATTAACTATACTCACAATAAAGTCATATATGTCAATTAAATATAGAATATATTCCTATTTATTGTATTTATGTATATATTTAACTACTTATTATATTTATATATACATTTAACTATATCACAGATATAGATTATGTTTTATTTATATTTTCTTTCACCAGGGTTCTAGAGTTAAAAATGCAAAATAAAGCAGTCAAAAAAATTACTGAAAGCAGATGCTGCACAGCAGCTGTGTAGATGAGATTATAAGAAACAGCAACGTATCCAGTTGCCTTTGATGTCCTCAAACCAAGACACTAAGTTAGATTCACCAAGCAAGTTTTTTACTTCTGGATATCTGAAGCAAAGCACAATTCCACATCCCTGGCCTAGCATCTCCAAAAAGAACCCAACCCCAAACCACCACAAATAAACTGCATACAAGTCAGATGAAAAAGGTGTGCCACTGATGATTTTTAAAGTTGCATTTCTAATCCACTTTCACAGCCTCAAAGGAATCTTTCCTAAGATAATTTTTTTTAATTACTAGAGAGGCTGATCATGTAAGTAGACATAGTTAAATACTCGGTCACGCTGTTGGTGCCAGAGTCTGCATGAAGCACAGGGAGAGAAATGTGAATGAATGATAGTGCTTCCTGAAGGTCTGTCTCCTCTTCCACCTTTTGAAAGGTTAATTTGCGTAAGAAAAGCAGCAGAATATCCAAAAGCTGAAACATCAAAGTGAATTTACTGACATTTTATTTAGCTTGGGCCATAATTCTGGTCTCCTCTGAATTCATTTCACTGTCTGGTTCTCATCTTCTCTGAATGTAGTTACCTTTACCAGTTTGGGGTCTGTGGTAACACATGAATACTGACTGATATGGGAGCTGTTTTTGTAGATGTGCTGTGACCTTGTAAATCCTAAACAAGACTTAATTCTTACTACTTAGGACAATGAGTGAGGCTTCAGGCATAATCAAAGGCAAAACACTACAGAGCAAGGTAGGATTTCCGAGCAGTTGCTCTTTGTTTAAGGGCCTCTCTAAGTCAGTACATGAAGTGCCTGAGAAATCATAACTTGCAATCACAGAATCATAGAATGGTCTGGGTTGGAAGGAACCTTAAAGATCATCTCGTTCCAAGTCCCCTGCCGTGGGCAGGGACACCTTTCACTAGACCAGAGTGCTCAGAGCCCCATCCAATCTGGCCTTGAACACTTCCAGGGATAGAGCATCCACAATTTCTCTGAGTAACCTCTTCTGGTGCCTCACCAACACCACAGCAAAGAACCCAGTGCACACCTGATCCCATTTCCTCACCCGATTCTCATCCATACACGACTTGCAGGCAGACAAGATACCGTGACATTAGCACTGGTCACCTGCCTACCTCACTACCTACCAAACATTTCCAAAGACCATCCCACCACATTCAACTGTGCCACTGGGATAGGGCCTCCTCACAGGTACCAACACAACTGAGTTCAGAAGAAAGGAAGGCCTGACGGACAAGACTGTCAACTAGAAGGCTATAATCAGACTGTCCTCTTCAGCCAAGAATTTTATTTTAGATTGCATTCAGTAAAAAAAGGCAGGTCAGTCAGAAATATAACTGGTTGACCTAAATACATGCACCTTAGTCAGTTATTTTTACATCTCTTTCCATGGGCTTATATTCCTGGACAAAAATTAACTCGTAAGTGTTCTTACAGTTGACATATTTAGACAAAGATCCTTATGTATGAAATATTCACTGGGTAATGTGTACAGTATTTGCAGCACCTTTTGCCTCAAAGTACCTGAAGATGCATTTTCACTAGCTTTTTAAAAAAAACCACTTTTCATTTTCAGTTCAGAAATCACAGGTTACAATGATTGAAGAGAGTTCTGTCTCAGTAATTCCAGTTGGCTCCTCCATCAGCACAACATAACATGACAGCTTTCACAATGCATCACCTCCCTTAAATGTAAACGCTATCTTTCTGAAGTACTGCCAAGAAGTTTGGCACAGTTGCCAGCCTGGATTACAACGAGAAGACCACTACAGCACTGACTTGCTCAGAACAGAATGTTATTTGGGCAAATACATCTATTCTTCTGCAAAAATCAAAAAGAGCAGGTAAAGTAACAGTCAAAACCATGGTAGTCACCTACTTATATTACACACTGAAGATAAGTTTTCATAAAAAAACCTAAGAGCATCAACAGTTGATGCTCTAACCTCACTACCACCAGTGGCAAATGCTACACAAGCAGTTCTTTCTAGAGCCACCACAATCAAAAAGACAGGCTCTGTGCCCCACAGAGCTGTTCATCCAAACTGGCAACAAGTTGTGCAACAATAAAGAACAAACATGAAGCAGACAGTGGCAACGGCAATTAGAAAGATGAATATATAATTCAATTGAATCAACAATGGATCTATAGACTTTATTTTTTAATGCTTTATTATTGTGCTATTGTTATTGCTGCTAGTGATACTGACTCCTGCTTTTCCTACAACGATCCAAAGGGCAGGTCAGTGCTGCCCTGAGGAAACAATGAGAGACTTTTCAGATGCTGTTTGGAGCTGTGGCTTACTCCCATTTCTCCTCACCCCACGAGCCTGTACAAATTCACTGACAGAGCTCCCAACCTACTAGACCAACTGGCTTAACAATCTGAAAGTCACTAGAAGCAAGATTTCCCCAGCTGCTGCCTTCATATCAGACACTTTGGTTGATACGAGCTGCCTGTCAGCCAGAACTACAGTCTGCAACACCAAAACACAGCCATAAGCCACAAATAGAGTGAAAAATCAGGTAAAGAAATTATTAGTGTTCTCATACTGTGTACTGTTAAGTTCTCAGTGAACTGGCAGACAAAAAGAAGTTAAATTAAAATTTGTTTAAAAGAAACCCCTTTCTTCCACAATACAACAGAAAGAGTAAATAATTTTGTGTTTTGGCTTTTTCCCCAAGAGAATATCTTTTTGATGTCTACTATCAATGAAGAAAATCACTCTTCTAAAATTAAAGAAAGCAAACAAAAGCATCCTTTAGAGCTCCCAGTGTCCCCCTCCCCACCTCTCCCACCTGTTTATTAAACCCTGAGAAAATATTTGTCTCCTCCATGGTACAGGCACATTTTCCAGAAACAACACCTTTGTGTTGCCTGCATCCCCAATTCCCAAATTCTCCATTTCTTTTCTTGCAGTATTTCTTATCATGCTCCTTTTAACATACTTTTTCGTGTGGGTTTCTATTAAAGGCAATGATACAGCATTTTTTATTTTAAGCAGTTTTCCACCCTCTTGTGTGTTTCTATGAATTATAAAGGAACTTTTGGAACCACACAGTGTGAAGCTGTTAAAATTACATATTTTGGGCATGCTGATGTGTCGACAAATTTATATACTCCAGAAAACTTTCTGGAAAATGCCTCTATAATCTTCAGGAGAAAAAATACTATCCTATCCTTTTATCTAACTACCGTGTGCTTTGGTGTTTTAGATATATGTAGTTGAATCTATAACAATCCTTCTGAAAAAAAGGTTTTCTTAATTCTGCTCAGAGATCCCTTTCTGTCTCTTGTGGGCTGCAGCTTTTCATAGCCTGCTAGGTTTTTTCGGAGCACCCAATTTCTGATAATTTCAGTTTGCTGCAGTAAAGGAGACTGAGTAATATTCATTCAAATTACAAGTAAACCCATTCTGTTCCCATGTGGGCTTTCTTTTCAGATCTTCTCCCGTCTCCTCTATGATTAGAAATTTCCAGCAACAACCACGCTCAACAAGCACCAAAGTGCTCACTGAGTTTTAACAGTGTTCTGCCTGTCAGTGGGCCCCAAGAAGATCCCGAATCCTTCGTAAGTGAAATATAAAACAATCAAGGTTTTATTTAGTGACTCATTTAAACATTGTTGGTTTTAAAGTGTAGATTCTAACTTACTAAGTCTGTTTTAATAATTTCATGGAGATGGTAAGTTGAAATAAAAACCTTAGAGAAAAAATTGTCCGTCCTGACTCTTCCTATCCATCCGTCTCCAGAGAGATTCCTTGTACCCATATCACAGGCTGTTTTCCCAAGAACTCATTCTTATGAAGCTGCACTAATTTTTACCAGCAATCTAGACAGATAACCAATGTCCATTTCACACTGGGTGTTGCGCATCTTTGTCCTTCAAGTTTATATTTATCTCCCATTGTTCCTACCACAAACCCTAGAGCAAACAGTAGTCACAAGCCTGCAGTTGTCACAATCCTATAATTTGTCAAAAGCAGTGAAAGCACAATTCTGTAGAAAAAATGAACTGGGCTCCTTTCAGCGGACTGTTTGTCCTTCAACTTTCTGACAATCTGGGCACTGAATTGAAAGATGTCCTCAACAGCTGAAGAACATACACTATAGTAAAAAAATCTGAGTTATCAGGCAAGGAAATCCACACGTTTCAATGTGACTATCAGAAGTAAGAAACAATCAAAAGTAAGAAGCTATAACTTGTTCCAAAAAGAGTGAACTCTCTTCTGCTCTCTGCCAAAGGTTATCGAAACCACTGTGGAAAGCTCCCAGATGTTGCCAAGTATTTTGCGAATTGCAGCTGCCAACCCAAATCACTAAAAACTAAAAGCAGAAAAGGAAGCCTTCCAGAAATTATTTAATGACATGGAATTATATCTACAATCGCCTCCTTTCTCTGGGATGCACAGCAAGCTGAGCCCTTCTTTGTGTCTGCTTTCTGGAATAGGAGTTCACTGGAGCAGAAATTCCCTTTATATTTGTGTCTTGTGCAGCACAGATAATGTCACCAGTATTCTGCAAATACAGCACTGCAGCAGAACATCAGCACTAAGCAGCTATTGGCAAAGTGACTTTATAAAATTAAAACTTTGTTTCTAGAACACAGATGTTCTTAGGAATATTTTGCAATGCCTTAAACTGATAAAAACTTAAGACAGTCCTTTTCTACCTCTTGTTTAGGGAAATAACACATCTGGCATAAAAACCCTTTTCTTGGCCCTTTTCTCCATGGGATTTTAGGACAGTTCAAGGCTGACTGATTTGTTCCTCCACTCTTTTACAATATTGCATGCAGCCATTCAAAAGCAATCTAATTAGGAGAAAAATAAAAAGAGCAACTCAACTGCCCTTCTCTACAGCTCATGCCTGCTAGAAAACCAATGGGTTTTATTGGCATGCCAAAAAACAATGTATGACCCCAGACTGTACTCAGCAGAACAATCTTTTGGGTTCTCTAAGGAGAAAAAAGAATAACTGGTATGAAAAATATCGGGAAGGAAGAAGTTTTAATATCTTTGTCTATAATGTCCCTTACACTATGGTACTAACTTAATGGAGGTCAGGGTAGTAAAGGGGGACAATTGCTTTGCAAAACAAAATGCCAAAGACCTTGTGTAAAGTACAAATTTACCAGTTTCATAAGAGGGCTGGACAACTTTTTGCACGCTACATTGTTTTAAATGAAATGAACTCTCCTGGGTGTCATAATCTGTTAGTTAATACTGGAAGTGGCCTGAAGGCCCCATAACAAATGCAACCTTCAAAAACAGCAGCTCAGATAGTCTAAATGCCCATCAAACCAACCAACATGGTCCTAATTCAGTAATCCCTTAAAGATGAGATTTGACACAGAACAAATTACTACTTTGAGCCTTGGGACATAAACATATTCTTAAACTTGGACTTTTCAGCTCCCTCCTTCTTTGAGATGGTTATTACCCATCAGTTAAAGCATTTAATAAGCCACGTTTTATACAATGGACTGTGAACTACAGATATTCTTATAGCAGAAACCAGACCATAGATGCAACACAAAAATATATTTTGCTATTTCTGTACATCACTGGCTTACAAAGTCTCAGAGTGACCTTATCAGCATTCCGTACCAAACACTAAGATATATTACTGTAGTACACTTATTGGACTGACAACAGCAAATTATAAAAAATTATAGGAAGACAATAGAAAGAGTTTTCTGTAGGAGTTAAGTGGTCTGATCCATTGGGACAAAACATCTGTGAAAAGCCAAAACAAGAAGGGAATAGGAATAGAAGGAGAAGGCTATTATTTGCAGCATAGTGCAACTGAAACTCTGCCTCAAGATCCCAATGTGTGCATACATCAAAAAACATGTCAAATGTGCAAAATGCAGAATAAATGAGAAATGCAAAAATAGTCTTCCATTAAAAAAGTTATTTTCATTGTTCTCTTTCTCCTTGTCTTTCAAAGTGTTTATATATAGTTTTGGTTTAAATTATTAAAAAATAAGTGGCAATATATTTTCCATTTCTCAGACTACTGCATATCTTGTAATCACCTTTGGTGGGCTTTGGTGGATGCTTTAAAGAATAAATTGGTTTGACTTTACTACATAGCTATATTCCTGTAGCTTAGCCTGCTTGTTCAACAGTTCCTCCTCCCTGGCATTCTTCCTAGATTCTCTTAAGCCCATTACAAAAGTAGGCAGATGTACTTTCTCAATGACATTTCTACTTGCATAGAAAAATTGTCAGAAAAAAGCTGAAAGTGTGTCAGCCTTTCTCCTAGACCCAGACTACGATATCCTATCACATCCTTAATGACTCCATCATTATTGTAATGAATGTACAGGAGTTGCTGGTTCTTTCTCTTTAATTGAATCCCAGAAATGAGCTTTCATACTCAAACAGCAGGGAGTCATAATACTGCTATAGAAGTGTTTTTTTCACTCTCTTTAAAATGCAAGGATGTTTTCAGTGTATCAAAAAAGTAAATTGCTTCTTTGTTAATAGGAATAGAAGCAGAAATTGCATGTTTTTTAAGTTATTGAAGGAATTGAAGCAAAGGATACTAATTATTTTCAGAAAGTCCTTTCAAAACGGTCCTTTCAATATTTCTGTGGTTGTCCTAAGATGATAAATTCTATTCTGACAAAAATTAAATTCTTCATCGAAGGACACTTTATTCACCATCCCAAACAAAAGTAAAACTTTGTTTCTGTTTCTCTGCCATTTTACCACTGTTGTTCTTTTCCTATTTCCCAATTTTTGTTACCATTTTGTTACAATTGAAGTAACCTCCACTGTCCCAAAATGTGGAATCTTTCTGAACAGTAGTCATCATGTTAAGGACTGACTGAAGTTCAGAGAAGAAGAGTTTATGTATCTCACATTTCAGCAAAAGCTGGCTAAAGGAAATTTGGGGTGTTAAGTTCAGGCATGAACTTTGGCAAAGGCAAAATAAGCAACAACTTACATTAGCATGGCTCTGGGCACAGTATATGCCCATTGACTCTTCTGCCTAATATATTTGTTCCCAAGTTCTAGAGAGAGAGATTTGTTCCTCCAAACCCCAAAGTTTAACTTAACAAAGTTAAGCTTAACAGAGTTTAATAAACTCCAAAGTTGTAACTCCCAAGTTAGCATAAATGGAGTCAGGGCTACCCTGGAAGTGATTTATGTAGTGCTTGCTCTTTGTGCTCCCCTTCCTTAGCACTCCATCAGGTGCAAAAACAGCAATGTTCTTTCCAGAGCTTGCTTTCCAGAAATGTTGTCCTGTCAGCCAGGTCCCACACCACATAATTCTGGTGACAGAACTTCAGCTACCTTTGGCTAAATATTTCAAGTGACTCAAATCCGAGACATTCTTTAGATCTCCTTCCAAATATATCAACCAGAGGAACATCCTCTCCTATCAAGTCCTTTGGAGGCAAGACAGACTGTTACAGGATGAAGTGGTTCCCCACTGAAGTCAGTACTTGTAGCTTTCTGATAACATTTGATTGCTGTCTTGGTGGTATCTTTTCTGAAGCTCAGATCCTGGACTCACTAAAACAAAACTTGCTAATGGTTTAAGGCAACTACTTTGCAGAATATAAAAGGAAATGTTTTGAATAAAATAGTTTCAACCACTGATCATACACGGTAAAATTTTCTGTGGTTTCTCAAAAAGAAAGACATACCTGCAGTAACAGAATACTTACGAGACATTACCAGAGTATTTTCAGTGTTCAAAACAATGAGACCATGAAATACATTTGGTAAATTTTCTAAAAGACTAGAATACTTAAAGTTAAGCAGAAAAGCATGCAAAAAACAACTTGGCAATTCTTGCACAAATTATATTTATCCTTTATTTACAAAAAGACCAATTCCAGCCATTTCTGTTTCTATAGTCAAAATTCATGCTGCTACTACTACTACCAGGAATTCTACCCTCCTCTTTCTTGTTTTCCAATAAGAAACTATTGAAGCCACCTGTTACATGTCACAAATGCTGATAATGTAATACTCATAATAGAAAACTTATTCCCTATTCCAAAGATGCTTCTGCCTGCATTGTCTTGATCTAGAAAATTAATATATGTCTAATTTCAAATATAAATCATTACATTCATTTCCATGGCATTTTTTAGATGCTTAGGAACTTACTAGTGTGCACTAATCAAGGACAGCAGCACACTAAAACTAGAGCAACAGTGCATTCCTGACTTAAAATTACTTGCTTTGTACAGGGACTGAAAATTATAATTAGGTAGTTAAAATGCCATGGCAAAAAGCACGTTATAGGAGAGGAGATTCAGTGGATAACCTGAAGTACCACCTGAGTGTGACAGACTGCGGTGTGACTTCCGAATGAGGACCTGCCGTTTTGTGACTATGTGTGTGTGGGAGAATTACAGGCACAGCATACCCTAGCTAGGAGAGTCCAGCTTTTGTTCTTTGGGTGGCACCTTGCCAGTCATTATTTGCAAAGCTACGGTTTACTTGCAGTAATGCTGCCTCCACGATCACTTTGTTTATTTTGCTAATTGCTCTCCCTTTAGGGAATGATTTTTTAACATCCAGTGAAAACTTTCTTCCTCCTTTAGCTTCAGGCCATACATCTTGCCCCAGAATCAACACAAACATTTGCAAAAGCAAACAGGGAACAAAAATCCCAGGCTGGTCTGTTTCATTATTTTTCAGTTTGTTTTCTGTACAACAGATAGCAGTACTTTGTTGGTACAATACAGAAAGATTCATTTGGAAGGGCCATGGGCAACCACAGTTCTGACTGTCTTTAAAATATCATCAGCTGTTCCAAGGTGGGGGGGGGGAATAGCATATGAATAATATTCATATCTAACAGCATGCTGCATCTCTGAATGTTACCCAGGATAAGACAGACCTACGTGAAAACATTTAACAAGTCAACTGCCAAAAAGTTTTTTTTACAACACGTGTAAGTCTTCCTCCTTCCTGCTGTTGACAACAGTAAAATGCCTATTCTCAGCTTTAAATATAAAGCCATCACTCACAACATTTTGGAATTGTACAGATGTCACTTTTATGTTTTTACAGACTACAGAAAACCAATTCTGAATCAAAGCCATTGATGAGAAAAGCAGATGTGAATTTGTTTCTTTGGCTAGTATATGATACCTTTGTATTGCCAGGACAGAATAATGTGAGCAGAGCATAGCCTTAATCTGGATAAAGAAACATGAAGCCATTGCAAATACAGGAAAATCTCTATATAAAAGCACAGCTTACAGATGACTGGGTATATTAAAATCTACAGTAAATTTATACAAATTTGTCTTAGTAAGCTTTGTCACAAATTCTACTGTATTAAAGAAAACAAGAGCACTGGTAGTACCTTTCTTAACAGAACTCAACATATTCTGAGATTAAATGATCCAACAATCCAGGTGAGGCTGCTTTTACCTGCATCTGCAATGTAAAAATTCTAATTATCTGGGACTACTCACATCATTGGTTTAAGTTATTATTTTACATTCATTTCTCAACAAGGCTATTCTACCCACCGTAAATGGGGCTGGAAATACCAAACATAAATCACAACATCCACATGGATGCTGGGAACAGTCAGATAAAATAGTCATAATAAAACCCAGTAAGCCATGCCCTACTACAGAAAACACACAGAGAAAAAGGCCCAGGAGAGCACTCTGCTCACTGAGCTGGCTGACATTGGTGCCATCCTCTGCCTACCTGCTCAACTCTTCCCAGGCTGAGAGGTTTCACAGCACCTTAAATTCCAGGCAACAACGCCATTTGTGTTGCTACCATAGCAATTCTGATGGTATGAAAATGGACAGGCACTTACAACTCACAGGGGGAAGTTGATTTCAGTCATTCTCTTCAGCAAACGTCCTGTGGCAAGCTCTGTGTGAACTGTCTGCGAGAGCAGAAATCTAGGAATAGTAAAAAGCTTCACAAATCCAGTAACTTTCCATAGGAGCGTGAGCACAATCAGCTCCAAAGTATTCTTCCATTGGGAACTCAAAAGTTAGAAATACTCCAAATCAGTGGAAGCTTTCAGAATCTTGCTTTAATTTCTGCATCTCTGTTTCAAAAATAAAGGTAGCTTTATATGTCTCTCATTAAGATGCTGTGAGGCTTCCTAAATGCCTGTATTCAAGTAGTGTCTTTTTAAAAAGATAGGAAAATGAAAATTTATTTGACCAAAAAAAGTGCTTTAACTATTGTGTATAAAAGTAGAAATAAAGATCCCCTTTCTTCTTTCCCTTTTTTCCCCATCCAAAACCCAAACAAACTACCCAATGATCTGAAACTGAAGGAAAACAAAATTGGACTATAAAAACCCCAGAAAGATTGAAGGCTAATTCCTATTTCCTTTCCTCCAAGAACAGCTCCATAAAGTCTTAGTTTTTATCACACTAAATAAGACCAGATACACAAAGGTATAAAAGAAAGCACAATATGGGCCATATGGCTTTCTCTCCCTTCACTATCACAACTGTGCAGTCAAGTAGCCAGTGTTATAGAGAAAGTTTTACAAATACCAAACAGACAAGAATGTAACACCAATACAAAAGGTCACAGCATATTTTGTGCCTACTTATTTCTAAGTAGTTCATAAAGCTGCTGTCCTACTCGTCTCCTGAATCTTACAAGCTGAAAATAGAGGAAATTGATCTAAAGTGTGAAATACCTTGGGCAATTTAACAAACACCCTCTCAGTGTCTTGTACTAAATAAATAAATAAATAAATAAATAAATTCATTTTATCAGTCTCAAATTCAAAGCCTTCTACACATGCACAAATCCCATCAAATAGCTAAAAAGGATCTCACATTTGACAGCAAAAACAGAGCCCTGTTCATATTAATGTTATTTACATTTTCCAAACGAAGAGCACTTCCCTCTAAAGCGGACACTACACTGCACTATCTAGTACATACACCAGCCATATCTATAGTACATAAATTTATCTAGTAATGCTCATTGACCATGGAAGCCTTTTAACTTGGCAGCCAAAGCAACATTTCTTGCCTCTTCTCCTGTCCCTCACAGTGAACAGTAACATTGCTCATCCTTACCCAAAAATGGCCAGCATTCTCATTTCTCACAGACTATGTTTCACCAGAAATTTACTCATTGATCTATCAGCAGACTGCAGTTTTGCTTTGTTCCCTAGGAACTCTGCACCCAATCTAGTCATGTCCCTGCTCTTACAGCTTTTAAACTGAAGTTAGACATAATTTTAATTTAAGGTGTAACACCTGCTCGGTTTTGGGTGCCTTTTGGAATGGGGGTGGGAGGGGGATAATCACAGCCAATGTCTCATACTCCAATCCTGAACAGCAGGTGTTCAGATGAAAGCTCCAAGATATCAATTTGAAATTAACTCCCAACATTTTCCGCTGCTGACAGTGCAACAGTTGCTGATCATTTTAATAGTATTGGCAAATCTTCTCATGTCAATAACCACTTATCTTCAACATAAATGGGGTTATTTGCTTCAGCTTAGATCCTAAACTCTCTAAACTGCTGATTAAACTTGTGATTCTCATCCATGACAAGGGACTGAGCAGTCTGGGATTGAGTTTCAGTTCAGCATGACATTTGACATGCCAAAATTATTTCAAGCAGAAGTAGAAGGTCAGTTCTGCTTCACATCCCAGATGTTTTCCATGCACAGTGACATCACACATTGAAACACCACCAAAGTCACTTCCACCCAGAAAACACGAGCATTCCTTCAGGACATGTGGAGAGCTTCAATTTCTTTCATTGCATCAATGTTGTACTGCTCAGCAAATAAACAAAAAGATCCTTTGGCTGAGCAAAATGTTTTCCTATGCTTGCTAATATGGGTTTCTGAGATGCAAGTCTATCAAACCACAACAGAACACAAAGCCCAGCATGCTCTGAACTCTTATTCTGAGAACTCCAATCCCTTCATGCGTTACCCTTTGCAAAAAGTCATTAGTATGAGCTGGGTCTAGTTTGTTCTCAGAACAGCGCACTGAAGTCCAAAGCAGGCATGCATGCTGCTGAAATGCAGAAATGTTGCTGATGAGTGAAATGATTAGCAGAGACTGGCCAGGTATCCAACTCATAACTGTTGTTGTCACCTGGTTCAGCTCCATGCACAGACTCAAAGAGGATTAGTCTCTAACAGGCCAGTTACATTTGCACCCTTCCTACACTCAGTAGGAATATTAGAACTCATTGATCAAGCCATTAGCACGTGGCTAAATACCCAATAACACAAACATAACAGTTTGAACTGCTTGCAAGTCGCATTTTGTACCTCCCAAGTGCAGGTCATGCTTGGGAAGTTACATGGAAGGCCTTCACGCCCTTGACAGAGATGTACAAAAAGTAGTTTAACTTGCTGTTTCCTCTCTTTAATGACTAAAACCAGTGCCCCTCTACAGACTCTGTAACAGGACACAGTCTGGAAGTCACCATCTTACCAACACCATTAACAACAGCAGTAATGCTGGCAGTAAACATCAGCCTCTGCTAAAAACCAACAGAGCTTGCATTATTGATCACATTAGCACTCCATCTATCAACTGCCTTCAGTAAGTTATCACCAGCCATGTCACAAAAAGGGCACAAAATCTTGCAAAAGGTTTACAGAAGATATTGGAATGAAAGTCTAATTTTCTTATGGCAAGAAAAGACCTAATTTATGTCCAGAAGTTAAGTGCAAAATTCTTCAGATCTTTTATTCTTATATCTTTTTTAATAATTTAAGTCTATTCTTATTTATTTTTTACTTGGTCTCAAGACACTGAATTCGGAAACAAATACACCACAGACAATAACAATTTTTTCTATTACTTCCATATTTGGTTTCATTGACTCCTGTCTCTGGAGCTGAGAAATAAACAAACACACATGACAGCAGGTGTAAATACGTAAAACCCAGGTGTATGTCTAACTGCTTAATCTTCTACTCATTATTAAACCTTGTAGAGGCAAACAGTGCTTAGATGCACTGTACTGAGCATAACAATCAGCATCAGGCCAAGAGGTCAGGTCTCACTCAGCTGCATTTCACAACATTTGAACATTACACCCATGACAAGAATATGAATGAGTTCTGTGTAACAAACACACACTTTCAGAGGGACAGGCAAAACACATTTCTGTCACCTGTGCTGTCAGTCACTGCCTCAGAGCAGCAGGTCTCTTGACAGATACCAAAAAGGGGGTGAAAAAGTACAAAGAAAAAGGAGACACAAAGCAGGATTTCAGACTGCCCAGTTTTAGCATGTTTACCTTTTAAAAAGAGCTAAAGATAAAATCACTGCTGTGGACTGTTCTCCTAAAGATATGTTTCTCCAACAGCAAGTGATGACTGTCTTGAGAGTTACAGCAGTGGTCAGCAGCAGCTCACGTCTACTCTAATCAACAGGGGTTTAATTCTTGCGGGGTAGGAGAAGAAAACCCATAAAATTACCAGCCCTATTGCTCACACAAAGCAACCACAAGCTCCCTTCAATTGCTGGCAACAGCTGCCATTCCTCTAGAGGGACTATAAACCACCACAGCGAGGAAAGAGTGCATGGAAGACAAACAGGCTGACTGAAGATGCTGCAGGAAGACAGAGGAGACAAAGGGGATCATCCATCTGAAACCCTGGGAGGAAAAGGCCTTGGGGGGGAAGCCACAATTCAGACAGGGAATAGTACCTTTCTTCACCAGTTTCACTCCCCCTTAATTCCATCCCTAAACTTGCTTCCTGCTTTCACAATTCAATGCATTCCTTCTTTCAAGTATATTTTTTTTCTCTGCACGTAATTTTTTTCTCCTTTTTCTTGTTTTTTTACTACAACTTTTACAACTTCCTTTTTTGCTTCTTCTACCCATTCTGCCTACTCCTTTTCTAGTCTGTCTCATTTCCTAGTGATGTGCCTCATGGCTAAGTTACTCTGGAAATAGGGATTTGGAGCTTTAAATTACAGGATAACTCTACCTGAAATTCCTAATACTGCTGAGTACGTCTGTGAACTTCATATACAATTAGAGGCACAGCCTCAGCAGGCAAATAAAACAAAAAGCACACAAAAGAAGTAATTTTTTATACATTGGTAAGACCAACAAATGGTCAAGACACCTCAATTAGTGCATCTAAACCTAAAACAGCTCCACAACACTTTTCTCAGAAACCCCAAGACCAGGCTATTTGTGTTTAATTATGACACTGATTAAGGTATCATTAATGTCCCTGATCCTCCAAGTTTAATAACAGAAAACGGGCTCTTGAAATTCAATCCAGTGGAACACCCAGCTGCCAGAAAACATGGACAAGCTCTCTCAGGGTAGAAGGAAAAGGTGCTCCTTGGGAAACGGTAGCCTTACACAGCTGTTCTTTCTCAGATTTGAGAGGAAATTTTAAGAACACTGTCACCCACCCTCTGAACTCAGAATAGCCCTATTAACAGCCTTTCATCCTGCCAGGATAAACTTCATTAAACACCCTCCATACACAGCATATTAAGCACAATTGATCACATACAGAGTCAAATGGAGATGCAAAATTAGCTTGTTTAGAGATGCAGGGACAGTTAAAAGCAGCTGCGATTTTTCATTCCATTTTCTTAAACTTCTCAGACTAAAAAAAACCCCAGCAGCTGCAAAATCAATTAAGGCATTCTACTAGTTTCAGAAGTTACCATCCACCAGACAGTCTGGTAATAGCCCACTCTGGTCAGGAACACACAGGATCTTCAAACCCACAATGTGTGCCAGCCTTCATCCTTCCAAGTCCTTCTACAGCAACTGATCTATTCCTCAGTTGACTCCCATTAGAGAGTCCAATTCTACATCTCCAACTGCCCCAAAAGGAACACAGAATGTTTCTGAATGCCTTGGTGTCTATATTCTCCACCTTTGCCTATCTCACAGTTGGCCTAAGATAGGTCTAGGAGACAAGGAACAGAACAGTGCAGACTTCAGCTTCCCACCAGATTCTTAACGCTGCAGGAATAAGTGTGGTCCGCCTCTGCACTCACTCTTCAGTCCTCAAGTCTCCAGTTTGGGATGAAGGAAGGACAGGCCAAAGGGAGGCACAAGATAAACTGGGTCACATGAAGGAAGTGAACCAGAACAGAATGCTGATGGAACAAGGCCATGTGAATTTAGGCCTTACAAACCAAAACAAAGGAATACTGAGAGGGTTGAGACTTTGGAAAGGGCTTTTAAATAGGAAACATTTTAGATACTAGCAAAGAGTAAGCGTTCTCCTCTTTCAATACAGACACAGTCAAAGTATGTCCCTGCAGCTTATACCTGAAGAATAAAATGAAAAGAAAAAGTATCAATTAATTCTCAGACTGTTTGAACTCCTTTTTAGAAATCTTTCGTTCAAAATTTAGAATAGTTCACACTATAAATGAGGTAGATTTAAAAGCAAAATACTTCCTATTGTTAGAAACTGCCTCTTTTCAGAGGTTTTGCTTCTTTATGGCAAAAGAAAACCCTGGAGAACAGTATGTTGACTGTGCATGGAAATAAACCCCAAGTTTCTTTTTAACCTTCCATCCAGGTGAGCCACCTGTCTGCTCCTATAAAGGTTCCTTGTGACCTGCTTTTGTTCCTCTTTAAATTTTCCATTAAGTATGGTACCAAATGAGTAGCCCTCACATCGGCTCAGTGTCTGTCATCCTGTAATCCTTGTGCTCACTGTCATGTTACCTGCCACATGTAGGAGTAATAACCTCCAAACGCCTGCTGAACAGTGTCCGTTTATTCCTTAAAAGAGCAATTTTCCTGGATGAAAACAAGAAAAGAAAGAAAGACCATAAAGCCACGGGAAGAGTCCCTTACAACTCAGCATATTCTGTGATTCTGTGAAGTGCCAGCACTTTCACATTTTTATCTTTTCTTTCAAGCAGAAGCCAGGAAGACTGGTCAGATTTTCATCCAGGCCAGATGATTTTTCTAGAGCTCTCAAAATACAATTACAACAACTCCAGCAGGCACAGGGAAAGGTTATGCTAAGCATTTGACAGGGTCTACGAAGAGTTACAGAAGTGCAGATGTAAAAGGGTGATGCCCAGTACTGTCAGCAATAATGGATTATTGCTAATTTGTGCTCTAACTCTTTACACAACCAATGGTGAGTTTATTATTTTTTAACAGGTATGGTTATTTGGTTATTCATCAGTAAGGTGGATGGTATCTGAGCTGAAGTCAGGGAGGCTTCTGGACAAAACCAGGGAGGAGGTACTGATGCACTGTTCAATTTAGCAACTGTTGCCATGGAAATATCTTTTTTACTGACTGCTGATGATTATCTCATGTTTGAAATGTGATTTATGCACATTCTATGAGAGAGCAGAGAAGCATATTTCTAAATGAGCAAACCACGGTTATTTCAACATTAAAATGCAGTGTGCTCCATGTACTTTTCAGAAATACATCATTTGCCACAACAGACTATTAATCATGAAAATATATTGGCCTTCTGCAGTATATAACCTAATTACCAGAGTAAAGCAGAAAGCCTTTTCCAGATCCGAAATTAACAGGAACAGGAAACATAATGCAATTCCCATTTTCTTCCTCTTATCTTCTCACAGGAAAGGACACGGAGAGAGCCAGAGAGACTATCTGCTCCAACAGCTGCTATTGTTATGAATTTACAAATGTACAGGCTGCATGAAGACGTATTCAGCTTACTGCTGCAGGATTTTTGTCAGTTTTCTTCATATTGGCCTTTGTGCCTAAAACTAGTTTTTAGAATCAACAAGCGTAAACACATTTTAAAAATCTGCTTTGTCCTGATATTTGCCTGCCAATCACCTCTCATTCCACACACTTCGCTCTATTCCAACTACATCAAACAGAGAAACCATGGGGATGATGCACTTATTTTTGTGTGTGTTTAATGCAAGCTGAGCAATACCAAAAATCTAGTATCTCCATTACTTACGACCTTTTGAAGTGATAACGCCAGAAGTGAGGTTTTCTTTACCACTTGCAACAAAAGACAGTGAATGAAACTAGTAAGGATGATCAAAATGGATGGTGGTGCCCAGAGTAGCCTCAAATGTAGGAAAAAGATGTTTCTAGCTGCAGACTCACAGAACAAAACATTTGGTCCCTGCAACAGCTAACTCGAAAAAAATTAGAGGTATAGAAACCCCCTGCTTTAAGGTGTAAAAAACAATGTATAACTGCAGAGCCTACCTTAAGTTAGCAGAACTCAAAGACCTCATATTGACCAGCCTGCGCAGAAGTGTTTTCAAGGTAAGGAAAGGAGGGACTGGACCAGTGAAAGTAGACATAGAACAACAGTCACACAAATTGAAAGGATTCTGCAGTTACACAAAGCCACACAAAATATGCTCCGTACTTGAAGTACCAGCAAAAAATGCAGAAAATTAAATGCCTCATCCCCCACACAAAAAGCCAAAAAATTTAGTCATACAAGATCTACAAATTGTTTGCTGACGTCAGATGAGATCAAGCTGTTCTTGTGTATAAGACATCAGAGATTAAGAGAGAAAAATCTCTGCATGAAAATACCCAAACGGCAGACATGTTGCACCGAGGCAAAGCAAGTTATTAGTCAGGGTCCTTGTGTGTATCAGGCCTCATTTCTCAGCCATGCACCTGGGGAAGGTGCTGTACTTTGTTCAGAGTGAAAGCAATATACCCACACATTTCAACTTTAGTACTGCAGCTAAAGTTCATCTACTACCCTGCATTTGAAAAAGGTACTTAAAAAACCACCTGAATTTTATGTTTGTAACATATGGAGATCAGAGAACAGTCGGTAGTGAAATCCTCCATTTCAAGAACAAGGGCACTCTTCAATTCTCCATTTCTATTTTAGTATCAACTGGATAAATGCATAAAGTTAAAGCTAGCATGAATTATAAGCTTACTATAAACAGAGAGGCACAACACCAAAAAAGAGCTGATTATACAATATCCAGAAATTTGATGAAGTAGAAGAGGTCTTGAATAAGCCCAATTAATACATTAATTGTTACTCAGCCATCATATGTGGGTGCAGAAATACTTTCTTTGCAATGACAGGGCTGGTAAATGGAGGGACTCACAGCTGAAGCAAACAAGCCCACTCTGCATGAGCCTGGCCAAATTTAAGAGAGATATAGCAAGAATAGGATCCACCTCTACTTCAGACATCTTAGCAAGGCTATACAGAGACAGCATTCCTCAGTCCCCACACCAGACATTCAGTACACCCTGCTAAAAACATACTTAGTCATCCATACAGACACTGACAAACCAGGTCAGATAATCAACTGTCTGAAGCACAAACTTTGAAGGAGCGGGGGAGAAGAAAGAAAATAAAAAAGAAAGAATGCTTCTGCATTCTACTTATTTCTGGGAATTAAATAAGCTGACAAGTATTTTTGCTAATGAACACAAAATGACCTGAAGGTGTTGCCAGCATGTAAGAGCTGATGACAGGAGAAGGGCATCAGTTCAGGCAGAGACTGAAGCTAGACATGACCATGGCCCAAGCAGAAAATGTTAAGGTCAGTCCAGGTAAAATTCAGTTTGTGCTGAAAGATGACAAATGCATGAGACACCTACTCTTAACCGGCAGAATCCAGCCAGTGAATTCAAAGTCACTTCTAAATCTGAAATGGTAAAGATTGTTTCAGAAGATTCAGTTACAGAATATGCCAGATGAAACCTATTTTGTCCACTGCAGCAACTGCTACACGACAGCAGAGTAGCAACCAGGAAAAGCAGGACAAGTGCTCCTGGGGGTATTTGAGCCAGGTCACCTGCTATGGCCGAGACCGTGCCCACACATAATGACCACTGGTGCCCAGCACTGCAGACACAGCAAACTGAGCCATCAGCGGAGTGTCGGGACAACGTGAACGGGAAGCACCTGGCACTGTACTCTGTGCCATGCATACAGCACACATATTTATACCTAAAGAACAGCAGCCACAACCACTGACATTTGCACCAGCGATTAGAACTGCCACCACCATCTTTAGAGATGCACTTCATACAAGACATGTCAGTAAACAAATTAACAAGTAGGAATGGGTTATGCATCCTTGCTTGACAGAATGACACGTGTGACAGCTTCACTCAGGCTCTGCATGAAGAAACAGACTTAGAGAGTAATAAAGATTGAGCTTTGACCAGTTAAGTGTTAATAATATCTGACACACATGGATGAGGATTAATCAGGGAGTTGTCAGGACTGTTATAATAATAGCTGCTTGAAATGCTGTTCAGTGGGAGGGATTCTAAAAATGAGAATACATTCACTTAGTATATTGCAGTGCTTGCTTTAAAATTAATCATGAATAATCATTAGAAGGCTTCTGGTTGGAGGGAGGGAGCATTTCACATGACCCAGATCCTGGCTGTACATCTCCACAGATGGGATTATAGCTGTCTGGTATCTGATAATGAGAGCTCTGTTTCAGCCTCATGCCTTTTATTTCACTCTTGGTCTAACTGCAGTGGCAGTGAGAAAGTTCATCAGCTTCAGCCAACAAACATGCTGATATTGCTAGGGTTCAATAAAACTATGATGTACATACAACTGCGTATGTGGGAGGTTGTCAAAGGCGTACACTGGAGACAAAACTGATTTCTGCCCGTGGAAACCTTTTTTCTGCTGCATTGCATTTCTGGTTTTTGCATTCAAACATAATGCAGTAATGTTCTTAGTGCAGTGCTTTATTTTAAGTACATGGTTAGTCTGATTAAGGCACTATTCAACTACTTAAACTTGGATTTGCCAGGATGATTCAGTTGCTTAAAAATTAAGTTATGCATACAATTATCCTGGTAAAGCACCCTCTCTTTCAGTTCTGTGGGTAGTACTGGATCCAGAAATGCTGTTGATAGTAACAATAAAGGATCCAGAAATGACAGTAGGCAGCTGAATACTTTTTTTCATAACAAAAATTCAATAGTCTATGAATGCTGTTACATCTCAAATCAAGGTTTAGAAAAACTAATAATGCAGAGGAGTATCCCAAATGTTTATTTTCTTCCATTCCAATGCTGGTACCCTGATTACATTGCTTATCTTGCTTCCTTTCCTTTGGGGTTATTTTACAAGACCTCCTAGAGACAGACTAGAGTTAATTCTAGTCTACTCCTAATACCAACAAACGCAGCAAAAGGATTATGCTCTGCCCTATTAGAAAAAAAATCTTCCTTATCATAGTTTTTCACTCCTAAAAATGAACTGAGAGAGCACTATTTCAATTTCTTCATCCTTCTTTTGTAGGCAGGTATGAACTGACTCATTGCCCTGTTAATCCATGGGTATCAATATTCATGAATGCAACTTCTATTTAATAATTAATTTAGAGACAAATACTGCTTAGATATGGTAAGTACTTGAACTTCTAATGTGCACCAAGGTTAAATACTTGTCAGAAATACCTTATGTTGTCACATCTAAATTACCTCTCAGGAAATAGGGAGAAAAAGATTTTTCAGTGATACCAAAATGTTTTGCCCATAAATTTGTAGTATTGAATTTACAACAGACAGATTTATATATACTATACAACAGTGTCCATGCTGTTATATGGGGAAGTGCCTTTTCAACCATGTGAGCTGTTATCAATGCAAAGGGCATTGACTCCTGTATTTGTGAACTTTACACGTGTTACAAACTTACAGTGATGACACCTGTGACAAACATCAGTAAGCAACACCAGAGTGCAATTAAAGTCAGAAGCCAACGGCAGTCTTTGGCCACACTGAAATTCTCCCTCTCCCCAAGACATGGGCTTTGAATTTCCAGGTGGATTCATCACTATTTAACATGGTTTGCTTCTATTTTTTTCATTACTTTTTTCTTCTGAAGGCAGGAAGGTTTTCTATTCCTTGCCTGCTGTGGTATGCCTTCCATTGAAGGATCTGTAATTATTTAGTCTGCATTTCCTGCTGTGGTGCAGGTGAGGATATATTTCTGGAAGTGGCAGCAAGGTCAGCTTTTATTCAGTCCAATTTTACTGTATTACAGTTTTTTAAATTCATTAAATGCATCTTGATGTTGTCCTACCTATCTACTTTCCAACAGAAAGGCAGTTTTCCCTATGTGAACATGCAACTGACCTTACACTGCTTTGTTTTTCTCCTTTCACCCATTATTGAGAAGTTACACACAAAGTCTCTGCTTGGAAAAAACTAGAAAAACTTCATGGAGCTGAGGGAACACATGGGGATCTTCAAATCCAGCCTGGGTTGGGAATTTTGCCAAGGGATGGAGCAAAGTCCTATAACCCAACTAAGATTCAGGGCTTTCCTGTTAGAACAAGTGAGCTGTAAAATAATAGATTGACCACGATGCTTTGCTCAGCAGATGCCCATGGATTGCTTTTGTCGCCACCCACACCAGGACATGTTCCTTGACTCCTCACCTCCACAGCAGCAGAGAGAGCACCCTTACCAAGGGTGATGCACCACAGACCTGTCTTTTCCGCCAAAATCTCAGACCCACATTTTCTGCCACAATGCATGTTACCTATACTAAGTTTTTTCATCTACGCTAAGCATTGTTGAGCTCATTTTTTTGTTACTAAGCCTCAATATTTAAGGATCTACCCTGCTATCTGCACTGAGGTCCACAGAGCTGGAAGAGTGTCCAGGAGGTGCCCTTTGCAGTATTTGTCACTTCAGACTAAATCACTTACCCTCAATTATGCTTACCCAACTATAAAATAGGGGCAATAATACTTATTTTTCAAAGATGATATGAGGCTTATTAATGCTTGTTTAAGTGCTTTGTTATGCTTGAATGGAAAAGGAAATTATTATTATAATTTTAAGTGAAGCTTAATTATAAAACTGTTAACATAAGCGTATTAGAAAAATGAACTCCGAATCGCAAGCCAGCAATTGCTCACTTACTCTTAAAACAGCATGAGATGATTTTATATGCATCTTGCTATCACTAATCCCCACTTCTCTAAATCCTACATTTGTTTTTCCACATTACAGCCAAGAAGAGGCAACATGCAAATTAAATTTAGTGTCTAATCAATCAAGAAACAATACCTAGTACCTTATTTGGTGATCTGTCATCACAGGAAGCCTGACTAAAAAAAAAAAAAAAAAAATTACCTCCACACAGAATCATTCTGTTTGCTCTATACTAAAATAAGCTACACATATGATTGTCACCGGTACAACCTCTAACCTGGAAAACAGGCTAATTTACTTCTCCTAAAAAGACAGGCTGGGAGCGTTGGGACTATTCAGACTGGAGAAGAGAAGACTCTAGGGACACCTCACAGTATCTTCCAGGAGCCACAAGTAAGTTGGAGAGAGACTTTTTACAAGGGCGTATAGTGATAGAACAAGGGGGAATGGCTTCAAATTGAAGAAGGTAGGTTTAGAGAACTTATCAGGAAGTAATTCTTTATTATTAAGGAGAGGCACGGTGACAGGTGAGAATGCCCACAGAATTTGTGGATGTTCCATCCCTGGAAAAGTTCAAGGCCAGGCTGGATGGGTCCCCTGAGCAACTTGGTCTAGTGGAAGGTGCCCCTGCCATGGCAGTGGGGTTGAAACTGGATGATCTTTAAGGTCCCTTCCAACCCAAACCATTCTGTAGATTCATGAAGATCATGTTGCCAAGTTACCAATACAACTTATAATTTGCAATAAAATTCTCTTGCAAATTTGCAAATCCTAGACAGCACAGTTCTTCCTTTATCAAACAACAATACAAAATCCTTTAAGTGGCTTGCTTAGATAAGACAGCTCAGGACTCACAAAGGTATATAACACTGAAGATTATACAGTTATTGTACAGAAAGAATTTAGCAAAATAATTTGCTTTTACCTGACATAACGTTTTTGTCAAAACAAGTATCACTTGAAATCATCACTCCCAAATCTTCTGCAAATGTGTTGTACGAACTTAAGCTCTGACACTTACACAATGTGTACAAATAAAGACAGAACTCCAGGGTCATTTCCAGACAACAAACAGAAAGAAAATAATCTCATTTTATTTCCTCCCACCTCGTCACCTACTTGTACTTCAGAGGCTCACCAGAAGAGGTAAATAAACATAAAATCTGTTTAGATAAGGCATGCTCATAAAGTTTTCAGAAAGAGGATAAATATTTGAGACGAAAATAATGTGCCTTTAAAAAAAGCCCCTCTACAGTTGTGTGTTTGTGCTACTTCCTGCCCAGAACTGCTGTGTCTGAGAAGGCAATGGTGGTTTTCACTAATTACAAAAAAAAGACTCTTCATGCTGGGGAGGAGTGTGGGTAGGTGGAGTGTGAAGCAACAAGAAAACCAAAATCAACCAAACCCAAAACTGATATCCAGCAAAACTCAAGACTTGAGATGAAGAGAGGCATGAATAGATGTTATCCAATATCAACACACACCAAATGTCTGTATTAGCAAACGGGATTTGAACAGAATTGAAGAAGATATTCATTCTTCACTGAACGCCAACAATACAATTTCATCTAAATTAAATTTTATAAGGTTAAAAAACATGGCTTAAAGGAAACACAGCTCTCTAGTTTTACAACAGGAGTAAGAAAACTGTCAGTAAAATGAAGAGGTTTCAGCTGTGGCCCTTGCATGTGGTTGGACCTTGCCCTGTAACATGGAACACACAGTAGACTGTCACCACTATCCCCTCCTCTCTGCAGTCCTCTTGGAGCATCACCTCATACGCCACTCCCAACACCCCTCCCCAAGCACAAGATGAGAGAGGGAAAACAGAAAAATGGGGGAGTAAATACACCAAAATTATTTGATAGCACAGCCTCTTTGATGCCTCCTAGACAAAGGGAAAGTAAGGACAGTTGCAACAGTAAAGCCTCAGTACTAACAGGCCTCAGAAAAACTAGTGAGACACGATGTCAAAGAGTTAGAGCAGACTGCTGCCCCTGAAGTGACCAGCAGAAAACTCACAGTTAAGGACAAGCATGTGCCTGGTTCTCTCTGTGCCTGTAGCTTGTCTCCTCCCCTTGGTGATATTCCAGCAACAATTAATTCAGAAAGCCACTAGGTTATCCACTGGGTTGCTTATTCCTCCTTCCTGCATGCAGGAGTGGTGTCCTTATGACAACTTCCCATCTTCCAGACAATTTAGTTGAAGGAAAAGGTTTTGCCAGTTTTGGACTACCACCAGTGGCAGACACGAACTTATATTTTCCTACTCCTAACTTTATTAACAGATTGAAGTCATAGTTTGAATGACTATTTCAAATGCTGCTAACTAATTGCACTTGTTCCCCTGGCAGATTTTTCCCACGGCACTGGCTTGTCCTACCAAATGACTTCAATGACAAAGGCTTAATATCATATTAGCAGTAGGCTTTTTCTGCCCTGTTACGCAAAGACCCTTTGCATTGTCCTCCATGATTCTAGGCTGTAGGTTTTGCAAGCATAGCACACTTGTCAGCTAGACTTATTGAATGTTTAACAAACCCTCACTGACTATGTGAAAGTCTCCTGCAAAAAAAATTGCAGTATGTCACGTAAAGCACCAAAATCTGGGCTCCAAGAACAACTGTGTCAAAGGTGCTGTCCCTTGTCCTTGCCCCACACCATCTTCCCTTTCTCTTCTCCTTGTTTTTAAGTCCTTCTGTTACACCACATTTCAATAGCAAGCATGGTACTTTGCAAACAAGCACACTTATAATGTGCAAGGACAAATCAATTCATTCACTGACTTAATTTTAATTCCAAACAGCCAGTTATGATTTACTACATATTCTATTTACTTAAAAAACCAAGACTGACAAGCCAATGCAAATATGTAATGCTGATGATGCACTTTGCCAGAGAATTAAGCCATAAAATTCTATAGCACTGAAAATAGCACAAAACACCACATGCACAAAGAGGCCAAGTTCTGTATCCTGAGGAAATAGCTTTGTATTCCATAAATTTACTGCACTTTATATCTTACAAAAAAAATACAGTAAACCCCAGTATCGCTGGTTCCCCCCTTCCAATACCCATTATGTGTATTATATGTAAGCCATCACTAAAAGGCTGATATTTAGCATGAAAAAAATAACTGAGCATGAGGACTAAGTGCCAAAACAGAAGTGCAATACCATTTTCTGATGGCAAATTTGAGCAATTTAATGGCAGCATCTGCTCTTTTAGATAAAGAGGCAGATGTATTTTGGGCCTCACCCTAAGTGAAAGAAAATGCTTACATCACTTACTAAAGAGCAATATTTTACATAAACTCATAATACAAAACCCACATTGAAAATTTGGTTCATTCTGATGACTTACTAGCCTAGCAGAAGCTTTGAGCCCAAATATTTCTTTTTACTACAGGAACAAAGTGATTATCTGCATGAGTTTCTTGTTATCCATCTGCACTATTACACAGTCTTGGAGATGGAATACTGGCTTAAATCTTTCTTGACACCATTTTGTATTTTCCTCCCTAGTAATAAAAAGCAGAAAGTTTTATTAATGTAGAACCATGAAATGTACCGAGAGATACTCTAATACTACTCACCATGAATATAGATTAACATTTTAGGGTTTATGGCTAGTTATATATTCATTAAAGTTATGTAAACAATATCAGATGGAGGTGAAATACACATGAAAAATCTCTCCATGGCTTTTGGTATATTCAACATCACAATGCTCCTCAGGTGCCATTAAGTGCAATGATGTAACAGATATAAATTCAACGTAATGACACAGTTAAACATAAGTCTTCTTTTGTTTGACTCATTCTGCCTCTCTGTAGCTGCTGAGCCTGCTAGTTATCTTTACAAACGCTTGTCCTTCAGAGCAGTGATGCACAGTCCTTCCAAGCTGCAGCTCCTTGCTACAACACAGAATTCCTGGAGGACAGAGACATTCCTCTCACAAACAGAAGGCATTCATAGCACTCTCTCCCTCAGATAACTCTCAACTCCAAGTTGAAGCTTTGCACTAGAACATAAGGATCCAAAATAAATAACATAAATTTGAAGTGTCAAAAGCAAGTGCCTCATATGGGAAGAAGAAAAAAAAATCAACATAAGTCCTGCAGAGCAAAGGTACACTGTTTTTTGCTGTCTGTTCTCTCTCTTCCCCAGCCAGAGACATGGTACCCAGTGAAATAACTGAAACAGCCACTGATTTCTGGTCTGGATTTACTGATTGAATAAAGGAGCATCCCAGGCAAGGAAATCTGTTTCATTTCCAGCATGGCTGCTAAACAGACTCATCACAACCAAGATTTTCCAGATACAGATTTGCTAGTCTGAACTTGCTCTATATCTTTAGGCAATCTTTAGAATTTTTATCTCAGAGTTGAATTTTTATGGTATTGTGTTGAAGACAATATTTAACCTCCTTTCAAGTTTTTAACATCACAGTTACTTACCACCTTGAGCTGTACTAAAAACAGAACAAGCCTGCAGATCTAACCCAAAACCATGCTGTTGCTCTTCTGGGCATTCCACACAGCATTACTCTGAGCATCTGTTTTTAGAAACATCCACCAAACCTTTTCAGGGACAGTTTCTATCACAGAGCCAGCAAAAGACAAAGCTATAGAGCAACTCATCTGAAGAAAAAGACTAGACACTGAAAAGAAACAGAGATGATGGATACAGGAGGTACAACAGTTTTGTCAGTAAAGCACAGCAATAATGATTCTGGTACCTGTTTTTATTACAAACAGGTTCTAAGGCAAAACACTGGTAATCCTGATGGCTGAAATAAAAAAGTTTTGAAAAAAGCAAGCTTCCTCCTCTTCATCCATCCAAAAGCTCTGAATGGGATCAAACCCAGAGTTCTGCTGTCCTTTGCAGAAAAATCCTGCATGCAGATAACTGTGTTAGTTGTGAAAATGACATGTATTTTAACACAGTGCTTAAATTGCAAAGTTAAAAAAGAAGCAGTGTTTATCTGGAGCAGCAAGAAATGGAGTAGGTGGTGGAACAGAAGTAGCTCACATCACAAGATCAGGAGACGCTTCAGTTGGTCTTCATAAGCCATCAGGATGGGTAACAGAAACCTGAGGCTTGATGACCCCAAGCTCTGTATGAGGCATTAGTGGGGAAGGGAATAAATGTGCAGTGCTGGGTCAGGCTGCTCAGCGAACACAGCTGCTGTGAAACAGCATTAGGCCTACTACGGGGCTATTGGTTTATCTGCTTAGCCGAGTTTTTACTTTCTTTCTTTTTGATTGGAAGTGATCTTTAAAGGTCAGCCAGTCCAATCCCCCTGCAATGAGCAGGGGATGTCTTCAGCCAGATCAGGTTGCTCAGAGCCCCATCCAGACTGACCCTGAATGTTTTCCAGGGGTGGGGCATCTATCACCTCTAGGCAATCTGTTTCAGTATCTCACAATCCTCATTATAAGAAATCCACCTTCTTCCTTATATCTGCTCTAAATTGTCCCTCCTTAAGCTTAAAACCATTACCCCTTCTCCTTTTGCTACAGCCCTTAGTAAGAAGTGTTCCCATTTTTCTTAGAAGTTCCTTTTAAGTACTGGAAGGCCACAATCTTTCTCCAGGCTGAAGAACTCTCAAGCCTTTCCCATCCATCTGATCATCTTTCTGTCCCTTCTCTGGACCTGCTCCAACAGGTCCATGTCTGTCAGGTACTGAGGACTCCAGAGCTTGATGCAGTACTCCAGGTGAGGTCTCATCAGAGCAAAGAAGACTTGCTAATTAAACTGATGAGTGCTTGCCAATGATTAAACTTAGCTCACTGAGCAGTAGAAAGTTTCTTTGCAGTATATCCAGGTGTGAGGTCAGAGCTCAAATTTATTTCAGTAATCATTCATTACATTTCAATTTGGATTTTGTTGCTGACAGTCAAATCCTGACAGAAGATTTAGAATATATTAAATGTTGTTCTCTCTTTTATACCTAAAATCCAATAATAATCATTGCAGTGTACAAGGGGCTACTGCTTGGTTTGTGTGCTCTAGGGTCTCTAGGAAGTAATTTTTTACATAATATATGTTGTTGTTTTAAAAACTGCCCCTATTGCCTTCATCCTGTTAGTTAAAGAAGCATCTACCTTCACCAGTGGGTCATGTTCTGCCCTACCACAATTCAATATTGCACCTTTGAAAACAAACAAGCAATTCTAGGTTGAAGCAGCTCAAAGTCTGCTGTGATCTATTGTGATCTCCTATCACTTCTGTAAAAATTAATCATTAGTCCAAAAGTAATCTTTCAGTAGGGGAAAAATCATGGTAGTACTTGTACAAGGATTAGGAACTCCAATGCACTTGACAATACATTTACTCTGAAATCTTGGATATGATGTCTCAGCTATAATTTTCAAAGCCACTAAAATCTATCTTCATTATAGTTTTCTTTGCAATTCTCTCCAGTTACTGAAACTTTGAAGCCATGAAGAGATATTCCTCACAACTGCAAAAGGAGTTTGAGAAAGAGAGGAGAGGAATATGTGAATTTATGTCACCAACGCCACCAGAATCTAGTGTCAAAAAGCATATGTTCCTGATACCATTCAAAATTAGAGTCAAGTTTTTTTTCTTTCATTCATTGACAAAAAGGACAAAGAACTAATGAGAGCTGAGATAATTCTGATGTCTGCAGAATTATAAAAATAGATGCACAGCACAAGGAATATGCCTAGATTGTCTTTGTCCGTGCTGTTTCCGTGAACCCACCAAGTTCTGCTTGGTTGGTTAATTGTTATGGACTATGTGCTGTCCAGAACACTCAGCTGAACAAGCTCTCGAGCCAGCTGGTCAAGTCTACCAAGTATTAGGTGGAAAAACCGACTAAAACACCTAAACTGACTGTGGGCCATGCAAGCCAGGGCAAATTCTCCTTCCAACATTTTGAGATACAATTAAAAAAATATAATAAAATGTCATTAAACTGGTTCACCACCTACTCCATTTTTTGCTGCTCTAGATAAACACTTCTGCTTTGTTGACTTTGTCCACAATTTAAGCTTGAAGAGCTATATTTAATTTTATAATTTTAATGTTTGATAGGCTTTTGGTGGGAGACCTTGGCAATTATATTCCAAAAAACACAAAAAGTACTTTGCAGGTCAGATTCCACCTGGTAAGGGCAGTTGATCCATGCAAAACAGTGTTTCCAATGAAATTTGCTGTAAAATTTATCCCACCACTGCTGAGAGCAAAACTTCTGCTGTAGTTTTCCTATTAGCTGCATTGTTTCCTGAAGCCTTGGGGTTTTTTTATGTCTTTTTGATTTTCAGAGAAAACTTTACAATGAGACCCAAAGGTAGCCTACAAGCCCACAAAATAAAAATAAACCAAGTCTGAAGATTCCACTCGAGGCTTTTGAATACTTCAGTTTTGACAATACTGCTTGACATGTGACAGTCTGAACTACATGTCAGGCTGACGGCCACACAGGTAACCTCAACTAACAATTGTCACAGCCACCTGAAGAAGCCAAAACCAAGCAGATATCCTTGTCTTTACTTTTCCAAATCCTCAAAAGAAAAGCAGAGGACTGTACTACAGGTTTGTTAGATTGAGCACTATATATACACCACCTTCAAAACACTTCATGAAAGGGTTTATAGATGGTTGCTGTTTGCAAAACCATGTGGGTATTTTTTGACATTGTTGTGTCATGGATGACATCCACCAGATTCTCTTCACACAGCTTGACAGATAAAAAAATTAGTTTTAAGTACAACAGCAAATCAAGCATTCATAATGCCACAAAAACATCTATCTACATGCTGATTGAAATCTAACATAAAATTAATGCTGGCATTCATGTAGCATTATGATTCACAATTAAGCTATGCAGATCTTTTTCAGGAGCAGCTCAGAGAGAATTTTTTGTTTCAAGAAAACAAGTGTTAAAAATGTAATTTTCTTTTTTACTTTCTCTTTGGGTTCTTGTTTAGGAATTGGAGTCCATTTTTAAACACTATCTCTGAATTTTTGGTAGTGAATTACATATACATTATTTGAATTAGGCATGAAGTAGTGGAGTTAAATGGTGGAAATCCACAAGCAACAGTAACCATTTATGATCAGAGGAAAACCTGCTTTGAGAATTCAGGGACAGGAACATTTGGATACCATTTTAGGTCATTATGTTACCTGGTTGTGATGTGCAACCAAGGAAAACCATCACGTCCACTCTATGAAGCACAGGGTAATTAATTCCACCCTGCCTTCCCTTGCGTGCTCTATTTCAACCCTAACAGCCTGTAAAATCAAGAACACCCTCCCATTCATCGTTCCTTTCATGCACTGTTGGCAGGCCAGAACAGAGAGCACTGACACCTGCTCCAAGGAAAGTAGCCCTACTATCTGGATACCTCACGGGAGTGAGGTTTTTAAACAAAGGCAGTAAGGAAGCACATCCAAACGCCTCTGTATCACTAGTGAAGGAAGGCCCTGCCTTCAAAGGTCCCTTCAATCCAAACCATTCCGTTATTCTACCTGCTGCATTGGCCTAGATAAACCAGCTTGGGATGTTATCCATGTTAGCACAAAGCTACATACACAATAAATTACTCCACAGCCTGCTATATAATTATTGCCTTTCACAATGACTTCATATCTGCTCGGAACAGAACATTTTATCAGGATGCTATTATACATTTATAGTATTTTGAAAGCCCCTGAAGTTTTACAGTGGACTCACACAAGAAGAATTTTTTTTTTCCAGAATAGGAGTATGTACATTTGACATTACTCTAAAAAAAAAAAAAATCCCAGAATTTTCATTGCAACCAGAACTTGACTGTCATATTGAACATCTAGAAGAGAGCTCATAAGGCACATACAGGGCAGAAAAAGCTGAATTAGGAAGCAGAATTTTTAACACAAAGAAAAAAATTTTTGTCCCAAAAGCATCTGACTTCAGGAATATGTGAGGACACAGCAAGAAAAACATTAATGATTGCTTATCTTGTTCTCACTTTTCACCTCCAAATATTTGGCTAATGGCCACTGAGAAGCCTTTTCTAGGTGGATTTTTCATGTGAAACTACTGACTATTCTTATATTCCTACTCTTTAAGGTGACTAAAAACTGTAAGCCTGAGCAACTCTGATTTTTATAAAACCAATCCAGAGCTATTCAACATCCAACAGCTCAAGAATGACTACTTAATAATTACATCTCCTCAAGCTCCTCACCGGTGAATTGCTTTTATTAATTCTGGCAGGGATTTGAGCATATTAAGAATGCACAAGTACTGCACCATGCCTGCAATGTTCCCTCTCTTCTTGCCAACCTGCAGTCCGCATTTAACACAAGGACAACCCTTCAGGTGCTATAGATGAGGCTGTGTATGTACAATGAGTTTGAATGACCTCTGGATGACTCACTCTTCTGGATAGTTTTCCACCATGCATTTTTGCCTTTGTCCTTTCACTTGCCTGCCCCACTCCATCCCAAAACACAATAGTTAAGAGAGCAGGAACATGACATTAATGTCATACTTGCGGCGTTGCACTGATAACTCTGTACACATCTTTGGCTTGTTTCACTCCTTTTTATAGTTGGGAAGTGACTGCCCAGGAGCTTAAAGTTGCTAACCCAACGCCTGCACAGCAGCTGGCACACTGCCGCCTTGAGCCAACTCGGCCTAAACCCTCGTGCAGGGAGCATGAAGGCAGTAGCTGATGCTGCCAGCACTGTGGATGGATGCTCCTCTCTACAAGAGCCACACTCCACTTGCCATCAGTGCTCCCTGTTCTTTCCAATACACACAGCAGCAGAGGAAAAGCTGGCGGGATCACGTGGTACATTCAGGTTTCTGCTCCTGTTGACAGACTGTGAGAAGGAAAGGCACTTTTGGTAAGGACAGTCCACAAAGAAATAGGCACAGAGACATACCACACTGACAAGTCTAGAAGAGGAAGCAGGCAAAACCTTTAGCCCTGTGGTTACAAAACACTTCCCACCACTTTCTATAATATGGGTTTGCATGCCATGCCCATTAAGTGAGCTGAATTTACTGCTGCCTTGGTCTCTTTTCCACCTTTCCGCTGGCACCATTCCGTGTGTTTTTTGTTATTGATTTGGCATTTCCATTTATTCTTCTGCAGGCTATTCAAATTATTTTAACACAGCTCAGAAGAATCACACTGGAAAACCACTCAAAGGTTCAGAAGATATTTGTCTGACATTCTACTCCCATCTTCTACAGCAATATTCCTGGATATTTTCCATAAGGTTGGAAGAGGAGCCTGCCAAATACTGAACTAGCCTGGCAGGTGGTTCAGAGCTATTTTTTCCATCAAGAACTCAAAAAATACAGCAGACACAAATATTTCATGGGATGTGTTCACAGGTCACATCTGACACAGGAAAGCATTAAGCTCATAAATTAAGCTCACTCCTTTTCAGTAAGAACACACCGACATGTGGTAGAATAAAAGCATTTGACCCAGCAGTATTTCAAAGCAAAACTAAACAACTGGAGATCCCCCAAAGACAGTCACCTGCACTTGAATTTTTTAGGTGAATTTCATTTTCACTTTTTAAATAAGCAAATAGCTTGACTTTTGCTGTGCCAAATCAGGCTACTGGAGGAATACAGACATAGATGCAGCACAAGGTATATCCATGTCTTTACAAGCATTCAGAAAGACAGCAAATCTTCACTTTCCAAATAACTTTACAATATTTTTTTAAAGGTTATCAGTCCCAAATGTCTAAGACTTGTGTTATATGATCTCAAAAATTCCAATATACCACTAGGGAATAATCTTGGTGGGAGGGCTGTGCACTTTGGAAGCCTCAACCTTTCACATACTCAAGCTTCATTTTTTCCAGGAATATGAACGAAAAGCCTACATTTCAATAAAAGAAAGCTCGTAGTTTCTCACATGCATGTGATACTTAGCCTAGGGCATTAAAATACCCCAAATACTGCAGGGTCGACAATGCTACATTTCAATATAATTTAATTAAAATAATAATCTTGGGGGCTGTAGGAATCAGTATAGACAAACCAAGGATGGAGGGAGAAGGGATATGAATCAGAATAAAACCACAGAATGTTATCTGAGTTTAAAGGGGAGTGAAAACATGCTGCAAAACAAAATCCTGAGGAGATAAAAAAAAATCCATATAAAGGAAAACAGGATAATCAACAACAACAACAAATGTAAAGGCAGGAAAATTCCCTCTATGGCCATTTCCAGTGAAGTTTATTAAAATAAAAGGTGATCAAGTGGTTCCATTGCAAAGTCTGTAATCCAAAGTGAAGATCTCAGCACTTTCTGGAAAAAATCCTGCCTCCTTGAAAAGTAGAGAAGGTGAGCAGCTGAAGTGTTGACTATTAGAGGTCACTTCTGGAAAACCTTTGTTTGTGTGTAGCTGATCGCATGACAAATAGCTTTTGGAAATAGGCTAAGGCAACAGGCCTCAAAGGGGAAGTATGTTGCACATTACATCGCCATCATCAGTAACAGGTAATAAGTTTTACATTTATCATATGCAGCAAATTTAATATAGGCAGGGTTTTCTGTTAGGCAGAGGAGCAGAACACAAGTTTCTCAGAGGAAATTGTGCTCTGGGTTCCTCTGATGCAACTACAGTTACAGATGTAACTGTCCTAATCTCACTGGAGTTTTTATATTTTACATTTACTAGGCCGGGTGGAGTTCAGAATTTCTCTTTGTGCCCTTAGCACTTTCACAGTGATGAACGTAAGACAAACCAACACAATGTTTCTAAAAAACATGCAACTATAGTAGCAAGATACCAAGCCAAAACACTACAAAATAGAAAGATCCTCAAATGTTACTTCAAGTGCTTAAAAAAACCCTCAAATTCCTTTATCCCAGGTACTTTGCTTCTCTGCATAGATATATCAAAGCCTTTCTCTCACATGATTTCTGATAAAATTACTAACTCAGTTTCACAAAACTCCCATAGCCCACAGCACAAACAATTTTTTAATGTTAAACAAAATATCCCAAGTTCCTTATTTGTGATGGATCCTTTTCTGTGATGAATATTGATAGGTACTTTTGTTCTCCAATAGCTACTTTTCCCAACCATTTAAAAAAGTTTTTGACAGTTAATTTAACTTTGACAGTTGTATGCTAATTTTTAGATGTGGTTTCTGATTCCACATACAAGTTCTACAGTTAAAAAGGCTGTGTTTCCATCAACAGAAATTGCTGAATGCAAAACAAAGTTATATGATCAAAGTGCCTTAATGAACAATATTAACTGGAGTAAGCCCACACAGAAAGCATAAGCTCTAAATTTTAAATGCATTTGCATCGCACACATTTACAGGACTGCATCCCTAATTCCTACACATACAAAGCTTTAAATATATGCTAAAGAGTTGTATTATTTACCTGAAGACACCTTCAGATATTTCTTGAGCTGTAGCCTCAGAACAAGATCTTAAAGTCCTTAATTTCTGTAAAACATATTTAACTAATTTTGCCTATTAATGTTATGCCAGCTGGGAGGAAAACTTCTCAGGCAATTCCCTCCCTGTGACAACTCTGACTTCTTCTGACACATTTCATATACCGGTTCTGAAAACCTGCTATTTGCACTGATTGCCTACCCTAAAATCTAGATTGGGAAGAACAAAGCTGGAGGAGGTGACTTAGATGTGCACTGAACTCTGAAAGTACCCTGCGCAGAGCCCTTGGTGCATGCTTGAAATGCCACACAGCAATATCAATAGCTGCAACAGGAACATAAAGACATCTTGGAGACCTGGGGGCAAATGATCAAGTCACAGTGCTCGTAGATAGCGGTATCCCTGTATTCCAAAATTAGCACTACATACACTACGAAATGCAAAATTGCCAAGAGTGGGGATTATCGTCACCCAGCTTCTTAAGAACAATTTTTCTACTTATACAGCAATTTTATTAATGTTAGTAGTGAGAGGAACTGAGATGCCATGACTATCAGCTAATTGCATTAACATGCACACAACACCATAAAAATTTCATGCAACGTCTGTTTAGCTACTGTTCATTATGGACATCTTAACAAAATCCTGTATTTGCACAAGTCTCTATCAACTCCCATAAATCATACATACTTTGCTGTTGTCAGCTTATTTAAAACTTTCATCCTCTACAGCTAGCAGGTTATCTATATGTACCTAAACACAGAAATTAAAGCAAAATAAAATTAATAAAAGTCACATGGTTTTAGGCTTCATTATGAATTCAAAAGTCACCCAGACACGTTCATATATGAAAGGCACAATGTCACATTTTCTACACATTAAACCAAGATGAAGGCTATCTTGCTAACCAGGATTACCTTAGGACAATAAAGGCCATAAGCAGTTAAAAATATCACAGTAGTAATACAGAGAGCTTATTAGGTTCTATGTAAATGTTTTACTTCCACAAGTAAAGGATGTGAGCATCCAGACTGGGACTCCTCGTGCCACAAATCACTGTCCATGTCCAATGTATGGCTTCTCCCCTTGGCAGACCCTTTAGATTCCAACAGAACACAACTTCTCTGGGTGACCTAGTAGGCACTGCTTTCTGCTACTCATCTCACTCCAAAGCAGAGTCAAATAGATTTAACTGACACCTGTTTCATTGTTTTTCAGCAGCTTCACCAAGGATGAACATGACGTGCCACCAGAGCATTCATTCCATCACTGTTACATTACGCGTGTGCCACTGCTGTTCACCATTCCTCGCCTCTCAAAGGTATACCAAAACCATCTTATAGACGTTATCAGAATCAAAATGACTTATTCTGTTAGAAATATGCATTGAAATTCTCAGACTGAAGATAGTATTTTTAAAAATACTCTGTAGCTTTAATTATTTGCTTTTCATCAGTATTCTCACAATTTATTTTTCTGTACAAGGGTAAAGAGATACATGTAAAAAAATTCTGTGAGGATTCCTCACAATCCTCTTCAGTCATCTCAAACAGAAACAAAACAACCTTTCCTCTCCCCCACACCAAATAAAAGAGATGAAAAACATTAGCTACAAAAATCAGTGCAAAACTGTAGATTTTACAGTAGTAAAACAGATTTTACCATTTTAAATAGTGCTCAGAGCATTGCCTGTGTAGGACCTTTTAAAAATTATTTTGCTGTATTAACACTTCCTCTGAAACCACATTCTGAATGTGCTCCATCTGATAATTGTGCAATGCAAAAATTATACACTTGGAAAACTGATTATAAGATGACAGCATTATGTTAACGTGTACTAAAAATTACTATAAGTTGTAACATCAATGTTCCCTGTCTCCCCCCCCCCAAAAAAAAAAAGAAAAAAAAAATCAGCATGCACTTCGGCATTAAGCATCTTTTGGCATTTGGCTTTTTTGCCAAGGAGTATGATTTAATAAAATAATACATTATTCACTCACCACAGCATGTGCTATGTCTCATCTATAGGAAATAGTTCAAAGGCATCAACTTCATGCATGGGTTGCCATAGCTGATATTTGAGTCTGGCCTGTTGTTGGTACAGGTTTCTAACACTAGCCCTAAGCACAAAAAAAGAGAAAGAAATATTTGGGGTTTATTTTTCAAGTCTGATTGACACAGAAAATGTCAGAAAACGAAATTAACCTGGAATGTCAGTATCTGCACAGCATATAACAAAGAATTAAGATTTTCCTCTGATAATACCATAATGCATCCAGTTCAGGTAGTACCATAAATTTGTACCATAAATTGCCCTTCTTCCATGCAAAGAAGAAAGGCTAGAGACAGAAAATAATGCAGAATGAAGTGCTCCTTAAATGGGAGAAGTGCATCACAGTTATTCCCCCATCAGCAAAAAAAAAGGGAGGGGGAGGAAAAAAAAAACATCAAGGCCCTAGTGCTCAAGAGCACACGTTCAAGCCTGTTCAAATTGAAACAGATGGCACTAAAAAAAAAATCACAAAACTGTTCTAAAATAATTATTTTTGTTTCTATACTATCTTTCTCAGGCCAGATCTTCAAATTTTTCTTTGGAATAAGGAAAAGCAGAAACTTTACCTATAAAAAGTTGAGATATGTATACAGTGATCTGTCACCGATACCTGGGAATGGAAATTAAATTTGACTTGTGACATTATTAACAGCTTTAAAACAGTGTGATATGGACACATATAGGCATAAGAAAAGGCCTGTGAATTACTGCTGATTTATCAAATTAACTTCCTCTTAAAAACAAACAACAAAACATGACAAAAGAAGTTCAACTGACAAAGTGCATGCAGTTAAGAAACCCACAGACAAGCTCAAGAAATGTAGTAAAAAGCAAATGCTGTGGTATTCAGACAGTGAGTAACAGAGGGAACAATCAAACACTGTGTTCTGGTGTTGAACCACTGAACAAAATTAAGTGATTACAATTAAGTGGAAGTTTTGGGCAACATTTTCATACCCCTGTATCAGAACATGCTTCCAAGTATCTCAGAGGAGAACTGAAACTTTGTATTAAGAAGAGAAAATTAAAATGCGTCATGAGAAAACAATTACTTAACAAGGGAGGGCCAATTATGCTTCACTCAACTGGGTTCAGTGAACTCAGGCTCCTGAAATCCCACACTCAAATTGCAGCTCCTAGTTTCCTGTGTTATTGACCTGTTAGTGTAGAATCCTGGTGAAGCAGCTACTGACTTGACTGGAAGGCTATGCTGGACTTCCAACTTTTACTGTTTATTACAACATAAAAAGCTGACAACAGTCCTGAGAGATTCTAACACATCCAAAGATGTGTGTTAGGTCCTAACACACCTCAAATTTCCCGTGCCACTGCTGTGAGGTGTGTAAGGGGCTGCACTCAAGGCGTCATCAACATCATCTTTTTCTTAGATGGGAGAAAAATCCCAGAAGCCTAAAAGTACAACAGCTGCTTTTTCTTTTTCTTCCTCTAACAAGACACTGCCCTATGCTCCAGGCAGAGTCAGGAAGATCCTAAGGTACACAAAATTCATTACTCCCTATCCCTTCTGTAGAGCTGAAGCTGAGGAGAACATATCACCACCACCACCACCACTAGTGAGTTCATACACCAAACCCTTTACCAAAAACCTTACTGCATAACAAACAAATAAGACTGGAAAACATTGGGACTTGAATTTCCTGTTCTTCTCTGCTAATAACCAGCCAAGACTGATTCTAGAGCTTGCTAACAAAGCTACAACTATCAGGCTAAAACACAGTACAGCAGCTCAAGGACAGCTGTGTAACTTTGACAAACATTGGACAGGGGACTGGGAAATTCTGTCCCATCCCCTGCACTGCTTTTGATCTCTAATCACTGGTGCCCTTTTACGAGGGTTCATTTTTCTAGCAAGTAGCCTTCAAAACAGTGAGAGTGCAAGAATCATAGAAAAGGGCAGCAGAATATGAGCATTGAAAGCTAGGTTATACATACATATATATATATA
>WBMZ01011332.1:165642-278091 GCA_013400975.1 Atrichornis clamosus
ATATTTATAAATATATATGCAGTGGTCCAGTGAAGTCTCTTTCCTTTACTCCTGATGACATAACAGAGCAGCAACTGAGGTAATATTGCAATCACTAGGCTTTTAGGACATAATTTCTAGTAGTGCTATTATAAAAGCTCTAAAAGTAATCAGTAGAATGTAAGGAACTGTGGGCTTGCCATAAAACAAACAAACAAAACCTCAGTTTGATCTGAAAATTTATCAACAAGCTGGTGATATTTTCTGTAGTTTGGAATTGACCAAAGAACTGGGTAGTTTCTACTGAAAAACAGTTTAAGAGATTACCAATTTTAAAGCTGGAGACCTTTCCCTAAATGCAACCTTTCTGTCTTCCAGGACTTAACAAAATTACGATGTCATCTGCAAAAGCAATGCTAAAACCATCCTCCTTTGGGCCTGCTTTAGTTCTCCCTTAAATGAGTTTTGCAATGGACTGCAAAATACAAGCGAACTTTATGACCTTCTCCAATACCATGGCAGTGAAATTGTCATAATCCTCTCTTTGCTTTCACAAGCCAGAGTTGGTTCTGTAACACTGTTTGAAGGTATATTGATCCAGTACTGTTAAAACTCTAAAAAATGGCTGCAAACATGCCAACCACTGACACTGGGGAGAAAAACCCAAACCTACAACAAAACACTCATCCCCACAGTCTGCTCATAGAAATGTGTGTGTGCACTGAAGGGGCTCTTTAACAATGAGAAGGACATTTTCCAATCAGGCAGACAGGCAGCTGAAGGTAACTTATTTTTCATGGTAAGCAATTTCTGTCCTTATCCTATTTAGGAGCATCCCTGTAATCCTCATACTCCTCAACAAAACCATAATTACAACAGGACCCTAACAAATTATGCATACTCTGAAGCAGCAGGAGAGAGCAATAAGCAAGAGCGCAATTTATTGAGAGTCAGGGAAAAAGAGCATTGTTTAAAGGCTGAGGTCAAATCACCTTTGTCATTCACATCTGCATCCCTGTAAGACAAAGTCATTAGCTGAGCCAACTGAAAAGGTATTCCTATGCCACCCTTCCCGGCAGGAAGAGAGCACACAGTCAGAAAGAAGAAAATATTTCTCCAGAGTGTTCCTGATCAGTGACTATATAGCAATGTACTGAAAGAGGGTTAAAATACCAGAGGTTTGGTGCTACCCCACTTTCCCCAAGGCATGGGGACCAAAGATAGGTTACACGTGAGCCAAGACAAACAGCCCTGTGCAGTACCTACACCATCCTGTTCTGCCTTAACCCTTCTCTTTTCCTGAAGCTGGGCTTGCAGGACAACCTCTGTGTCCTCCAGCAAGATGATTTCACATTCCTCTGACCATTTACAATACATTCATTTGTGTTTTCCTCCCAATAAATTTCTACTCTATGCCATAATTTTCCTCAAAATTTGTATTTTTATGTAGTGCTGGTTTGTCCCTATAGAAGTCTCTGGCAAAACTTACAGTGAACATATCAGAGGAGGGGAAGGTTGCACTGAGGGTATCATGAAGCTATGCAGCAAAAGAACCCATGTAAACAAGCTTACAATCACCCAGCACACGAGTGGTGTGAAACATGAACATGGTTCACTAGGAGCACTGCCTGCTTATTAAACAATGCTGTAACACTTAATTATCCAAGGCAAATTTCTATTATTTCTGATAATGTCTCTCTGCCATAAAAAACAAAACCAACATTTCTTCCCATAGCAGTAGCTTTCCTGCCAGAGGATTTCCCTGCAAAGCAACATTGATTTCACTGCAGTATCTAAGATTGTTGATTCTCTTTTGCAAAATAACTGGCCTGTAGCTTGCCTGTAAACACTTCTCCTGAAAGCTCCTGTGGTTCTGTAAAACCCAATGGGCTGAGTTGTTCACTTGCATCCAAGTAATGTAGAACAGTGATGATTAAAGGGCACTTTCTTAAAAACAACCCTCACCCCCATATCCAACGAGGTTTGTCAAACACTTCTATACACACACACACGGGGTTTTTTTTTCCTAGCATTCACGCACTCTGCAAAAGGCCAAGACTTCTGTCCTCTGAATCTTCTAGCTGCTTATCCTCTCTTCCTTTTTATTTTTACACATTCAGATTTGATATGGCTCTGTACGGACCATATAACCCACATAACACAGTCATTTTTCTACCGAACTGCAAGCCAAGACACCTCCTTCCCCCCAGAGCCCCCAGGCAGCGTTAGAGGTGATGAGGCTGAGTAAAACAGCACTGTTTACATGAGCCAGCTGGTAAAGCACTATCACACTCCCACCCATGATGTGCCCCTGCCCTGCTCTCACGGCCACCGGTCACCTACAGCGCCCAAACATTAAAGCTCATACACACCCAGACACAGGAAAATGATGGTGCTCTGGCCACAAAATGGACAGGTGCAGCCTTCTTGCTTCGCTTAGCAGTTTACTTCATTAGCCTGTCTCTCTCCCTCTCCCTCTTCCCTGCTTTTTTTTTTTTAAGCAGCAATCAATATTCATCACCCCACCCTGCGAAAGCAGTTAGTCAAAGAATATTAGCATCAACCACCTACCATTCCTTGCTTGCGAGCTATTCTCCTCGTCCAGAAACCTTTTCCCCAAACTGCGACTTTAGGTGGTATTTTTAAATCACATTCCAAAGAGTGCCGAGGAAAAAAATGGGCTATTTATAATAATAGGAAAAATAAAAAGAAAAAAAGGAAAAAAGAAAAAACATGGGCAGTTGGTTTCAAGGTAAATCACCGTTTTCCTTTAAAGAACTGAATAAAAGCCTGGGGGAGAGGGTAGAACAGAACAGAAAAAGGGGAGGCAAAATGTCTGATAATAATGAAATAAAAGGGGAGGGGGGGGAAGAGTGGCTTGCTGAATCACGCTCTTTCACTGCCTGGAAACCATTGTGCAGCGTGATGCTGGCTGTACCATTGTGGAACCTACCAGAGGAGACAGGCAGAGAGCTTGGGGAATGGGGCTGCTATGGCAACTGAAAGGAGCACACATGACGTCAAAGCACACAGAGGTCTCGCAGGGGGAGGGAGAGAAAAATCTAATCTGCAGCCACAGCTACGGTATCTCCTGGAGAATCAGGGGATAGAGCAGCCTGCAAAGGGAAGCTGAACAGCCTTCTGTAGCACTTACCAGCAGCAGCTCAGACATCTGCAGTACGGGGAGAAGGTAGCAGCAGCAGTGTAGACCTGCTCTTTTGTTTATATTAGCTGCTATACAAAGGCATACATGCCCATCACCCTAAAAAAACATACAAATCTTTAAAATTCAATTAAGTTTCAAGCTTGGGGGAGGGATTTGAAAAAAAAAAAAATTCACAGCACATCTCCTTCACAGCTACTGAACACAGGAACAAGCAATGCAACTCTTGGAGTCCCTTAGAAACCCAAGGACCTGCTAGACATCTCCCCACTAGCAGTATGTTGTGCCCACTACTAGAATGCCACAAATCCCACTTGTAAAAAGTACCATTGCACAGATGAACTACTGCATTTTGAGCTCACAGAACCAGAGCTGATGATGACTTCTGATGTTCTCAAGTTTAAAAGTTAAGCAGATGAGATTTCTTCTGCATATGTCAAACGCCAGGATGTCTCCTCTCTTCTGACATTAAATTCAAAGAAAGTACACTGGAAGGCTACTACATTTCCATGAGACTGGACTCCCATGAGATTCAGGCTGGGATAAGAGCTAGTCAGAAATATTATAATAGAATAATAGAATGGTCTGAGTTGGAAGGAATCTCAAAGATCATCTAGTTTCCAATTCCCATGTCATGAGCAGGGATGTCACTCATTAGACCAGGTTGCTCAGAGCCCCATCCAATCTGGCCTTGGACACTTTCAGGGATGGGGCATCCACAACTTCTCTGAGCAACGTGTTCTAGAGCCTCATCACCCTCACAGCAAGAATTTCTTCCTGATATCTAATCTAAATCTGCTCTCTTTCAGTTTGAAGCCATTCCCCCTTGTCCTGTCACTACATGCCTTTAAAAATAGTTCCTCTCCATCTTTCTTGTAGGTTCCCTTCCCCCTTTGGAAGGCCACAATTAGGTCACCCCAAAGACTTTTTTTTTTCAGGCTGAACAATCCCAATTGTTTTTGCCTTTCCTCCTATTATGGTAACATTCTATCTTGCCAAAACACCCATCTTTGAAAAAACAAACAATTTACTTCAGTATATCAATTTCATTGGTCAAAAAGAACACCAAGAAACTCAATGCAGCTTTCCTGTCAGTGGTCTGAATATTCCACAGGTTTTACCACACCCAGAGCCAAACAAATTCCTGCATGTCCTGGAACTCTAACACAGAGTTTCTCTAACTCGGGGTAACTCTTGTCTTTCTGAGGGCCATCTGAGTACCTTTAGCAGCCCATATACTGATATATGATGTGATACATAAACACTTAAATTGTTTAATCTTACTACAGAGTGAAGTCATTGGCTGTGACTGGCCCCTGAGATACAGGTTGCCCATTCTTGTCTGCATACACCATTCTCCCTTCTCCATCAGCCTGTTTCTCCCGCATGTCCTTATTTTTTGGAACTGCAGGTTTTTGTCTTGATCTGTGTATCATTCCTGCATACACACGTACATACATGGATGAAGATCTGAATACATTTAGTTGCAGTGAGAAAAAATTCTACAGTTACAACTTTCACGCTGTCATCTTTTTTCCCCCATTTACTTAACAGCTCCATCACAAGCTAACAATCACCACAGAAAGTTCTCCCCACACTCTCCATATACTACAAGGTGTCCTGCCATTGTCACCAATGTCCTGCGGAGGTACAAAGGCCAGCAGGGCACAATTTCCACCACAGTTGGCAAACACCTACACAGTAGAAATAAGCAGTAAGCCAGATAGTTTTACTGTGTCAAGTTACTGGTCTCAATAACCATAGCATGTTTGACTGGGTAAGCCTCAGAAATCTACTGTTTACTAAACTTTTTTTGAGTGATGAGGGGAGCAGGGGCAATAAAGATGTGTAGCAGAAGCCACAACTAGCAGTAACTACAAGAGATTGAAACAAAAAAACCCAGAACTCTCATCACAACACTGACAACACAAACAAAAATTTAAAGGCAGTATTCACACTGGCATTAAAAACACAAACCCCTTCATTTCATTTTTATCTTTCTCTCACACCATATCACATCTATCTACTCTCTTCAAGTGTCTAGGACATTACTATCATGTTTGCACAGGAAGTGACTACTACTCCCAGCACGGAAGGGCTCCAAGCAAAGGAGCCTCCTTCCACCCTGAGAAAGGTTTCGTCTCTTCCAGATCCTACAGAATACCCGGAAAAATGACTTCTTTTGTGCTTACAGTGCTCTTCAACAAGTCTCTACTGTAAAGCAAAAGATCAGAATGAAGTTACCTCTTTGAAGGAAGTCTTTTTGCGGGGGTGGGGGGTCAGTCTGTTTATTGCAAAAAGCCAAAGGTTTTTGCTCGTTTAGCAAAAGACACCACCTCCAGCAACCATACACAAATATATATACACACATATGCATGAGTTTGTTACTAATCTGAGGCAAAGGTTTTTTTTTTCTTAAAAATATAGCCATATTTTACTTGTATTACAAAAAACATTCAGGATACAATAAAAATTAAGTTTTCTAGGAAAAAAAAAAACCATACTGTTGCGCAAGTCAGGAGAATACCTTTGAAAATAGCATTACTGACCACTAACTGGTGCAGAAGGGATAAGGGATGGCTCCTTTTGATATAATTACAAGACTGGGGTTGGAGAAAAGGAGAAGAAAGAGTCTAAGCTCCTGCAGAGGTGACCGAAGCTTTCGAGAGTAATTAGGGTATTTGCCCTTGAAACAACATATCTAACGGAAAATAGCAGCTTTTCAAATGCTGCTTTTTCCCAATCAAGGGATGCTGGTTCCTCAAGCTCAACAGCATTTGCTTCCACGTTCATCTCGAGTGATTACACTGTCCTGGTGAGGTGCTTTACTGGTTGGGCCTAGACACACTGAGATGCCATAAAACGCGTTCCGCGCTGGAATCAGGCCTCAGCTACACAATGCAATGGCCTGACACAGTGCATCAAATTTGCAGCAAACAATTTAAACAAATCATTTTAGGCACCGGTTGCCCAGATTAGCTGCCCCAGTCTTGACTGGCAGACACGCTCTCTGGAACAGGTAAGGCCAGAAGTGCACTGGTATGGTAGAAATGTAAGGTCGGCTCAACTGATTTGGATGTTTACAACACAAACACAGCTACAGAGGTCATAATGAGACAATTAAATTAATTTCAGCTATGCTCTTGTACCCCCACTTTGTGCCTCTAAAGCACTCAGTGTAGGCCTTCTTTAGCCCAAGACATCTTGTTTTATTTCAAATGTGAATTCCATAAAATTTGTAGCTCAGGCGATGAAAGCTAGGCTCTGTCACTGATTTTCATGAGAGATACTGGAAGCACATTTCTCCCAGAGCCTGCAGCATGGATGGCTGAATGTAGCAACTCCTAAATTGCCACAGTTTTCAATCCAGGATATTAAACGAAGCTGAAATTAGCAATGGCTTAATGAGCTGGGTTGCAAACTGTGACGGTTTAAGAGCTGCTACACACCCCACCCAGCTCTGTCTGCCTTACATGGGTCATATCTTTCTGAATCACATTAAATTAAGGCCACTAAAATAAAATCCTAGTGAGCAAGCATCTTCACGATTTAAGGCAAAAAGCAACAACCCAATCTCTGAATAAATTTTTCCACCCAACTGGGTGTTAAAGCTAGAACTAAGTGATTTCTCAACATCACTTTCGGTCACAGTTTTGTGTGATCCCAGTCTGATGTAAAATTGTTCTCTCAAGTGGAACAGTGAAGGTGTGTGACAGGCTATCTATGGAGCCAGATAGACTACACCACTGCTGTTCTCCCTGGGTATATGCCCACTGTACATGAAATCCAAGAATGTCTTTGTTCCAAGGTTATTTTTCAAGCTTGAGAATGCAATTTAACAAACTGGTTTTATTGCAGCTCTCATTTGTCTGCTATACAACCTTTCACTGTACTGAACTTCTCAGCTAGTTTTAGCAGAGTAAAAAAATTTGCAGTGCCTTAATTGCTTTTATTCTCAAGGAAAAATTGCTGATGAAGACTGACCTGGACTTTATTCTTGGCGAAAGAAATAATAATCTTGGATTTTGTGTTCATCTCCATCAAGAGGCCTTTAAAGGTGATACATTTTCCACATTACTATTAAGGTAATGGTTGTGGGAGGCTTTTTTAGAAGTTAAGGAAACTACACATACTCCTATAACCCCTCTTTCACTCCCTTTCCTTCTACTACCTCTTTACTCTCATACCATGAAGTGCACATTTTAATCTCAGAATTTCTTTAACTTTGTTGTTATACAATGGACAAATGTAACAGAACTAAACTGAGATGGAGAAATAACTATGACCAGCAACACTTCAGCTTTCTTTATAACTCTGAAGCTGAAAAGCACAATCTAAACAGTATCTTCCTGTGCCCTGACCCATACAGAGATGGTGCAATTACAAAGTGTAACTGGAGACAAAGTCTGGTAATTGAGACCAGGCAGTGATATCACAGCGCAGGGGAGGGCTCTTGGACAAGTCCACTTGATTCATTTTTTCACAAGGGAGGTTTTAAGTGAAAGAGACAGTGAATCAGCATAACAGATGCACCAGAAGAATTCATAAAAGAAAGACTGATTAACAGTAAGCAACCTGAGGGGTTGCACTGGTCACTTGCTTGTACATTGTATAAGCAAGGACAAAATCCAGCAAATATCTCGTATGTTAACAAAATGCATTGTTTTAGACATTGAATCCTGGTTTATATGTAGTAGAGGAAAGGAGCAGATTCAGAAAAAAATGGTTCCTCAAGTCAGGAGTGCTTTTCATTACCTGTGCATTTCTAAATCAAGATCTAATATAGGGTAAAACAAATCTTAGCAGACCTGCATTAAGCAGCAACAAGACAGGCACTAACACAGGAGAAATGTGCACACAAATGCATGCAAGCACATGAATACGCAAATTTGAAGGGTTCAAGTCTTTAAACTCATCATCATTAGAAAAATGGTGCCCCGATACCAAGGCCATGAATATTAAACAGCAAGATGCACACATACCTCACTTGGCAGTGAATTAGATGTACAAAACTGGACTGTGAAGTACTTACTTCAGCAAAGGGAACGAACCTAATGAATAACTTAAAGCATCCAAGTGTTGGAGAAACAGGACCTTCTTATTGTACATGAAACGATTTAATCTGTACCTTCAACTACTGCATCTTTAGTGAAAAATAATTTAGTGCTTATTTGATAACACACATATAAAGAAAACCATTTCAGCACACAGTAATACTGCTGCCATTTTTGAAACTGCTTTGTCTGCTGTCAAGGACTGCATGTCCTGTAAAACTATAGCAAATAAATATACCCTAAAATGCACTAATATTATTTTGAATGAATTTATCATGTGCATTTTATTGTCTTAATGATATAAAACATTACATAAAGTGCTAAAGGTGCCATAAACCAAATGCTTACTATGAAAAAGAAAACAACCTTAATTTAAAATTGCCATCTGAAAGTAATGCCAGGAACTGCTCAAGTCTTATTTAATTTTAAAAATTGCCACTTCCTGTATTCAGTAATTCTTCCAGAGCAGATGATTTCATGCTCAATTTTCCCTGCAGAGATACATAAGGCATGTATGAAGGATTAAATTATAAATTATTCCAGTACAATAGAGCGCTAAACAGAATTTAAACTTGTTTCAGGACACAAACAAACAGAAATCAATCCCCCCCGCAATGAGTACTTTCCCCATTTACATAACATGAATACACTACCATCACTTAGAACATTTCACAGGTTTACCTGCAAACCATGACACACTTCCAGCTGACTTCTGTGAAAAATTCTGCACTGTCAGTTCACTTTGCTACAACCATAAAATTAAATGAGACTGTGACAGATGGTGTCCAGCCTGTCTGAAGATATTATCTGCTGTATAAATATTGATGATTTTAGTATGTTGTACTCTAAATACACATTTTGAAACAATATAGATTCCTAGCTTGACCTAACAGCAAAAGCTTTGACTACATTACCATGACAATAATATATTCCCTAAGGTAGGATTTAGAAGAGCTCGGCCAAATAATTCTCTTGGCTAAACACTGCTGTATTCAAAATTGCACAGAGTTACTGAAATGGGAAAAGAATGCATTAGCAGATTTGGTGAACTACACGGATTTCAGCATCCTGCTGAGAGATGGCTCAACCTCCTCTGCTACTGAAAGCTCTGGTTCCTGAGTTACTTCAAAACTTTTAATATATTGCCTTTTCTTATAAGGTCTTTCTTGGTAAATTACTTGCTTGGGAATTGTTTCATTTCTTAAATTTAATTCTCACATAAGAGCTTGGACAACTCATCGATTTTTTTCTCAAGCTCACCAGGTGATGCTTTGCACTTACGATTCCCCATTTCTTGTACATAAGCAAGTCTCTGCTCCTACAAGGAAACCAAACAGTTTCAGCTATTATAGAAAGCCAGAATTAGCAGCACATGATCCATTTTAATGCAATTGGGTTGACTGCCTTCACACATTTGGCTCCCAGAAGTATTTCTTCCAAATACACGATTTCAAAGGTGTTCTTGTTCCCCTTTGGGAGCAGGATGATCACATAACGAAAAAGCATTTTTGAATGTTTTATTTTATCTCAGCCCTGACCCAAGAAATAGGTCAAAAAGGTTTCACTTAAACTAGGGAGTTGTAAAGGCTGCAGCTCATAAAGACAGAAACTAGCCCTGAGGACTCCAGCATTGCCTGTGAGTTAAAAAGAAGTAGAACAGCTGAACTTACATTTGATTTGTAGAAAATTCATTCACAGCAAAACACAGCGAGATAAGGTAGGTCAACCACCCAGCGCAATATGTATGAGATGCACGTTCCCAAAGTGTGTAAAAATTCTCTTCACCACACCTGCTTCCCACACTTGATGCCTCCGGAACGCTTGCGGTGCTCTCAAATGCTGGGTGAAGACAGGGGAGCGTGTACTACACGTGATGCTGCACCAGCACCAGCAGGAAGCCTTCCCATCGCAGGAAGCACTGCCCAAGGGAGCCTTGGCTGCTTCACCTTCACAGGAGCAGCTCACACTGCACCTCTCACTCTGTATCGTACAGGCTGGCATGGGGCCTGAGAAACCCTGAAAAACCACATTTCCTCTTCCTTCCACAACTCCAGTGTAATCCAAGGTCTCTATTTGTGAGCACAGCAAGGCAGAATGGATACAAACGTAAATTAACGTCACACTCAAATATGGTTTGTCAAGAGAAAGAAGTAGAAATATTTGAAGATAAACAGAATAAGACACTTGGAGTTGTTGCTTCCATTACATACTCAGATGCTTCTATCATACAGAATTATGCAATATTGATTCTGGAACAAAACAGCATCTAAGTGAGGACGATGTACAGACTGCCTGTTCTCGACAGGTCTATAATTGCCCAAAGGTACAGAATAGTGATGTGAAAAGAGTGCAATTCTAAGCCAATTTTAGAACTGAAATAGTATCTCAGATATAACTGAGCTATTCATGTTTTCCAGGCATTCTTATTTCACTTAGGCACTGTTTGTGCTTCTAGCCCCTCACCCTCATCACTACCTCAGCATACTTCTTTTCATCCTGCCATACTGCAAAGAATGTCATAGAAACAGCAAGAAGGGAAAAGAAAAACAGAAAAGAAGGAAACTTACTCGTGAAAATCCTGCCTAAGCTAGAAGAACATAAGGATCCTAATCTGTTTACCTCACTGAAAAAATAGAGAGATGGTGTGAACTGTTTCTGTTTTCCTATACTGGAAGAGAGTATCTGATCTAGGCAATCATGTAATCTTGTAAATTAGGACAAACATACAGCCAGCAATTGCAATATCAATCTAGGCAAAACTGGAAAACGTAAAAAAACCCAAGCAAACAGTTTGAAAGTTATGCCAAAAGCACCTAGCACACCTCAATTTAATATTGCATTATTTCTGCTGAGAGCAAAGTCAAGACCATAACCTGCCTCAAGGTTTAAAGGTTTAGAAAACTACTTCTGTTGACTGAGAATAGTTTGCAGAGGCAAATTTTCAAGGATTATTCTTATAACAGATCTAATTACGTCACTGAAGAGGGACAGCAGCATCACAGTATGTTTTCATGGTGGGGAAGGGGGGAAATATCTCAGGAAAAGAAATATTATTGCTGTTTATTAAGTCAAAAGAAAGTTAAGAAAGTTCAAAAGTAAAAGACTAATAACTACTGAAATACATAACTGACTGCTGGAAAGCAAAACCCGAAACCAAAATCAGCATCTGCAGAAAATTCCATGAACTGCCTTCAAGAGACAAAGAGAGGCTCTAAATCATAGTTTAGCAATTGGCCATTTTAGAGAGGAAAATAGCACTGGATCTCTGTGTTTGAGCCCTAAGAATTAACATACTGTGGAGACTGATTTATCTGCACTGATTTTTGCCGAGGCCCGTTGCAAACCTCTGTGATACCCTGTTTTTACTTTACTTGAGCTGAAATCCTGAACAAAAACCCAGAGAACACCACTGATTGACACCTACCTGGCAGGTCTCTCTCCTGCATTTCCCCCTCAGTGATTTGTCTTGCTTGCTCTGGACTCAAGCAAAAGAAACACATTATGGAAATCATACCCTTTTAATCCAAAGAACCCTTTTGGGCTGAGCTGGACTTCTTGCAAGCATCTTATGGAGCACGATTCTGTCATCTCATCATAAGCACTTGATTTATTTACTTATTTGAGATACTAGATGAAGTCCAAGACAATCTACACAGCCTCAGGCATTAAGGGGAACTACCCTCTTGAACAAGCAACCAGATAACAAACAAAATTCTCTGTGGCATTTCACGTCACACTGGTATCTATGTTCATCAAACTGATTTGGGCTCCTCATGTCTTTGGATATCAGCTCTACACCAGCCAGCTGCCTGCTGTCACCTCCAAGCCAAGCTGCCATCTATGACACACTCCATCTCCCATTGTTATCACAGACAGATAAGGCAAGATTACAACATGAAACTATGGCTTGGAAGATGCCCACAAAACACCTTTTGTTTCTTCTTTTGATCAGAGATTCTAGGTGTAATCTTGATGTGGATTCCTTTCAAGCTTAGCACTTTTCCTCCCGAAGTAAAGCACCAGGTGCCCCAATGAATCCTTGTCAATCAGTGAAGCTCTTTCATTTGCATGCAGTGTCATTTAGAGTTATCACCAAAGCATTCAACCATCTAGTAGATGACAGCTGACAGGCTTTTTGTAAAGTGGCTTTGGGATGAAAGACACTATATGTATTAAAAACATGAATTTAAATACTGTAATATCATAATTGTTAATAACATCACTTCTGAAGTGGTAGCACCTTCACACGAAGAATATCACATTCACCTTTTTCTCAAATTGCAAGATTCACAGGAAAGGAACATTTTAGGGGATTTTTTTAAAAATTAATTCCTGAAATCAAGTTAAGTACTTGAAATTCCTATGAAATAATAGAATTAATCAGAAATTAGTGACAAAGCCTCTCGAAGGAAACAACAGCATAAAGCTATTTACCCTGAACCTCAGTGATCACTGCCCAGATCCAATAAGTCAAGTTTACACAAACAAAAATTATAGAGTGCTTGCACATCTTTTTTCAACTCACTTTCCTTAAATAAAATTTTAATATTTTCCAATTGCAAGCATATTTATTAACCTAACCACAGATAAAGCTGTGCTGTCTGTAGGTGTAATCTTAACATTTGTTTTAAAAAGTTCAAAGCTGCTCCACTTTTGCATCTGGTCAGCCTTTTTATTTTCCCTTTAAAATATAAATAACTTTTGCCTATATTTTTAAACCAACAGTTCTCAAAGATAATCTCATAATCTGCATTGTTTCATTGCTTTCTGAAGGGGAGCTCTCATTAACACAGAAAATTCTTGGAAATGAGATGAAGAGTTCAAAGGTTTTGTGCTAAAAAAGGATGAAAAGTAAAAGCAAGTCACCATTATCAAGAGTTACCATTAACACCAGCAGTTATGGTAATGTGGAAATTGATGCCAAATATAAGCAATTATTTTAATTTTTAGTGGTTACCCAGCAAAGGTTTATAATAATCCCTTTTTTTAAATTTCAATTGACATTGAAAGGATTGGGAAAGAAGACATGAAAAAAAAAAACCCCAGTTCTTCAAATGATAACTGGTAAAGAAAGCACTGCCAATCCATGAAATTCCTATCAAAGCCTTGATGTTTCATTTCACTTTCCCCCTTAGACAAGCAGCAAGGAATAGGAACAAATTCCAAAGTAATTTTAGCTTCTCTTCCATCAGAAAAAAAAAAAGAAAGAAAAAAAAAATCAAAATCACAGAACAGATGGACAAAATGCTATCTAACGAAACCTTCGCACGGGGGACTGTACTCAACAGAATATCTGCCGTAAATAGCCACCTCAGAGCTGCCCCAGATCACTTCACCACACCCAACATTTACTACAGGTCTTCTTTTAAAATCACTGGGCTCAGGAATCAACCTAGATACCTAGGAATGGCACATTGACACATCTGTCTTTCAGGCCTGTGGTTCCCTGGATGGAACCCAAATCTCAAAGTTGTGTTCCAACGCTTCCCGTACAATGTCTGGGGAGGAGCAGGCGCTCAAGCCAAGCTTATCTAAAGCTGCAGGCATGAAGGATGACAACTAGCTAGTTATCTTAGAGGAAACATTGCCCACCACACTTTACCTGAATTCCTTTCTCTGTCCCGAACATGGACAGTCCAGGTCTCCTCTCACAACCCTGGGTGCCTACAGCCGCTCTTTGAATGGCCAGAGAAGAACCCCTGCTTATTTTTGAAGTGCAGCTGGAAAAAGTTGTAGCACTTTTAGCGACCAGCTCAGTGGCATAACCATTTTTCCAGGCAGTGACAGGCTTGGATTCACTGTACAGAAGTGAATGCAAAACCAAAGTCAGAAATAGAAAGCACAGGAAAATTAACTCACGTGTGCAATCCTGCAAAAGTGGTAAAAGAGGATCCTTGGGTTTATCCTTACAACTGTTTGAGCAGACAGAAGCAGTTTTAGGAGCATCAAAAATAACTCAGACCTGTGCTGAATAGGCAAAGCCACTAAGATGGCAGGCACTGCCTTTCACATCTCTTTCCCTCTTTCTCTGGCTGCTTTTTCTAAATAAAGTATTTGCAGCTGCAGTCACAAAGAGCCCGGTTTAACTGATATGAGCGTTTCCAGCGCTACCCTATTTCTCAATCCCTACATTTATCAGGCATAGGTGATTATCTCATCAGATACATACAGAAGGGCATAGAATTGCAGGTGCCAAGATAAGGAAGTGATAAGGCTTTGCAGCTTTATGTATTTAGAAACACATAGATGATGAACGCTTGTCCTTCTCCCAGCTACTCTAAACAGCAAAGTGGAGACGAGGGATAAGCCACAGACGAGTCTCAACATTTCAAACAAGCTGGTTTTTTTATGCTCAACTCCTAACAGCTGAAGATGAGCCATTTATCAAAAACTTTAGTCAAATATTAGATATGTGATACTGTCAGTCTGGTGGCTCTCAGTTATTTGATGATTTTTAGTCTTCAAGGCAGAATAAGTGAGGCTAAGGAGCTCTTCAACAAGAAGTTGCAGTCCAAAGAGGCTGTTTTTCTCTTCCCCAAGATCACCACTAGTGTTTATATACAGCTTTCCACAGGTCAAGACTAATATAGTCCAAAAGCTTACTGCTACTACCAAGTGCTGAAAATTGCCTTATCCTGGCTCATCCACAAGCGCTGCCTCCTGAGTGCCACCCCAGCCTCATCCCGTCAGACCTGTTCGCAGGCCAGGTCCCAGTCATCTGGTGGCTTCCAGTTGCTGCAGACTGGTTGCCATTTCCCTAGTTTTATTATGTTTTTATGAACTACGCCAGGTAACAGTTATTACCAAATAATTTACTTCCTGCCCTAGAAAACGGTCCTGTTCTATGTCTGAGTGCAATAAAAAACAAATAAAAAAAATTATCCTATAGTCCCTTTTTGTTGTGTTTTCACTTCTTTTCTGCTTTTTGCTTCCATCCTTCATTTAAAACTTCATAACTTCTGAAAGAAGCAAACCTTTTGAATTTAATTATTCCTACAAATTGGGCTTTTTTTTTTTTTCCCAATGTTATGGAAGGAAGATCTTTAAGTATAATATTTATTGTCAATGGAGAATAAACCAACAACAGCTACAGATCTGCTTCCATCAGCCCACTGAGCACAGTATTGAAGCAGTTTACCTTAGATAAGCTAAGAGGATGATTCAAGTGTTTCTGGATGTAAGAGAGTAAATCAGACCCTTAGATAAGAGAACCAGAAAACAAATAAAGGCCAACTTTCACTCCAGTGATTGGCTTTATTTACTATTAATGAAATACTGAATTTGTTTGGGTATTTTTATATCTACCCTAATACTTGTGAATCTAGCTTATGTGAACTGTTAATGTCCTGGGTTACAAACACTGAAAGCAGTTTGAAAGTTTATCAGAATAGACCTGTTCTGACATGACCAGCTGAGTGAATGTCATTTTACAGTAGTTATCCCAGGGACCTGAGAGATTTCTTGCCAACAAAATCCTTGTATAACTCTCCCATCCTTTCCAGAACACAGAAGTGCAAAACCTATCAGGACTGAAGCCACCTTTCAAAGGAAAATGCTGGAAATACAGATTCCAGAAGCCACTTTCTGTGACACTTTACCTTTCTCTAGCCAGAGATGGCACGTTTATTCAGCAATGCTTACTGAGTGCTTATGTTCATGTTTGGTTTTTTGCCAGTAATAACTTACCACAAGAGTAGTTGCCCCATTTTCACATCTTCACAGAAAAGACACCACCACAGGGATGCGCAGCCACCACAACTTCTTTACGTAATGGCATCTCTCCTTGAAAAGACAGATCTAAACAAAAATAAGCATTAATTACCTTTTCTTTTAATCTCTCCCAGAAAATGCGTGGAGAAACATGGCTATTTTTTCCAAAATAATCTATTTTTTCCACATATAAATACATACATATATATAGAAGGTCTTTATACATAGACACAGTACACAAAAGCTAGTAGAAAAAAAGAAATCCCCTACTTTTATTTGATCATGTCATACAAGTTTTAGGATAAATTGCCACAAAACTATAGAAAATCATGTTCAGAATGTAATTTTTCTACTTTCAAATTCTTTGCAGGCATGCATTTTGCAGACAGGTAAACGCAGAGGCAATGCAACTACACATTACAAAATCTATTTTAGCCCATTATGAGCAAGTTTTTTTCCCCACATTGCACAAGTCTCAAGTTGGGGAAAAAAGTGCTCAAGTAAGAAAAGATTACAGTGAAGTAGATTGAAAATATGATAGTTTCTATTTCAGGTTCCAAATTATTGATATCATGGAACCATAAAACGGTTTGGGTTGGAAAGGACCTTAATAATCATCTACTTCCAACTCCCTGCCATGGGAAGGGGCACAAAGTAGGATTTCAAAGAGTCAACTGTCATTATTAACCATATTTATATTCCAATGATCTTATTATATACACGCCTTAGAACTTTTCTGATCCCTACACAAATTTTTAAAAAAGGGTTTTTTACAGCTAAATATGGTATAATTTGGCTTCCAGTTGGGAAGAGAAGATGACAATACTTCAAGTTTCTATTTTTCCCCAAGTATTCCAGAATGGCTGTGACTGTACATCAGCTTTGGGCCGGATGCCAACAGTCACCTGGTAGCACTGAAAGATCTCCAAGATATTGCCTGATGGTTATGTTCCTGCATAGCACATTACACACACCACCACAACTGGTATTAAAAGGAGTTCTCTCTTGGGTCTAAGCTGGCCTACATCACTGACCTTCTCCTTTTATCCCAGCTCAGCACGGAATATAGTGCAGTTTCACCACAAACTCTCCAACTCCTACACTCTCTTTCCGTACGTATACACACATATTATACAAATAAGGACATATATACACATACATGCTACATAATGGAAGTGAAAAGCCAGAAAATTCTAATCCTGTGTGGTTCACAGCTGTAAACGTACAGCCTGGTAGCCCAGTAGTCTCTTACAAATAAGGTTTATTCCACATTTGTCTTAGCTTGTGTTTAAAAAGTAAGAGAGGCATGTGCTCCCTATCAGGTAGTTTTTTCTATTTTGACTTCCAACGAACACAACCTTGCCTGGTGGCATGCCAGGAAAACCCTATCACTCATACAGAACAGGAAAACCACCATTACAGCTCTTAGACCTACCAGCCAACAGTGTTTGGTACCTAAATCAGTACACATGGTATGACTGCCAGCTGGAAACACACATATGCTTCAGTGGCAATCCATAAATAACAGAAACAAGCCAGTATTCATCTGCACCGTCATTCCAAAGTCACCCAGATAAATTAGAGAACTTTGAACCACTGCTGTCATCACCTTTGTACTCCCACATATCTCTTGCTTCTTGCTATATGTGAGAGCTCTGATCCATGCACACCTTCATATCCCACTGCTCTCTGCACCAGGCACTGAGGGTCTGCTCCGGAACACACTGAAAGCAAGGAAAAACCTCCCACTGCAGTCAGCAGTGACCCCTCAAGCCCTCAGGCAGACCATTAGCTAAGTGTTATGCAAATCTGTGCTTTATAAAACAAAATTGCTCTTCACTGCTACAGCATCTCAAAAGATGGATCAGAGTGTTATCCCAGAGCCTGAGACTGTCACTGCTGGCAGTGCTTTCACAGCAGGTTCCGGTGACAGGATGGGTGCCCCACTTGACTGCCCACACACCCCACACTCTCACAGTCCAGACAGGTTTCCCTCACCAGCTCAACCCCAGGTTTCCCATAGCAGAGTCCCAGGCGTCTTAAGTAATTTAATTGTGGTGCGGTAAAACTGTAACAGCTCGAGCTGGTGCCTCTGGAGAGGGATCCCCTAAAAAGGAGTCCCAGTGGTTTTATACCCTCACAGTCTGTTCGCCCATTCCAATGGGGATATTTAGTCTGGGGTCTTCTTGCTGTTCACTGGCTCCTGCTGAGTCTCTTGGTGCCCAGTCACGCTTTGGCCAGGTCATAGCCCTTTGTCTTGAGCTGCATCCACTCCCCCCACCCAGGGCACAACCTGCAGCTCCCGCTGCAGCTGCTCATCGAGCTACCGCCACTGCAGGTATTCCTCACAAGAGGCAGTTCTTGAATATGATGGAAACACCAAGGCATCTGTTTAAAAAAATTGAGCTATTTAAAAAGAATCCCTCCCTTTGTGTAGGGGTCTGCATTCCTAGAGCACGTGCACCTTCGCCTTTTCACGTAATTTTGATCATGATCAACAGAACCGGTACACACGCTGCGAGCAGCGTTCCACGGATTCACTGGCATTAACACCTGTGTGCACATCAGCCAGGTCATGTGAAGAAACTGCATAAAATAAGCCTGCTGCACAGCACCTGCAAAGGGCCTATTTAAGTAAACCCTTCCCATCCACAGGCAGAGTTGAAACAGCTCAAGATCCTAGGATAAAAGGTGTCAGGGAAGATAGACCTATTATTTATCACACAGCAACCAAGACCAAATATAAAAGACTAACCAATAGCCGTTCCAATCCCACACTGCCAGCTGGCACTAAACGATAAGCGAAAGTGCTGCAAAGTGCTTTTTTCCTTGCTTTTATAACAGTGCAATCTTAATATGTGGTATATGGCACACTGCCATTTCCATTTTTTGAGTGCAAAAGCCTTGTACAGGGAACAGGGAGTACAGCCAACAGAACCAGCTCTACCTAGAACTTTGAACTAAAATTCATTGTTTCATGGGTGAACAGCAAATGTTTGGGTTTGGGGTTTTTTTGGTTACTCTTCATATTCAATACTATGTATTTATTTGACTAAACTGCTAAACTTATAAGAAATGCATTATCATCAAGGGGCTTTCATTTGTCTTCAACTCTGCTCAAATTCAATTTGCCAAGGGGATTTATAGCCACCTATATACAAATTCTCACAGGAGCAGCAGAATCCCTCACACCACAGTCTGTGGTGGGTGGAGGCACAGGACATTAAAATCTCAACACATATGGATGACACAGGAGTCACTGTGTTCAGCCCTACTACTTATCTATAGAATTAGACAGGGGAAGCTCTGATTGATCCATCCTTGCTGTATCCAACCCCACATTCACAACCTGTACATGATTATCTGCTTTTTTTATTTATTGTATTTGTGGTGCCTCAGAGTAAGCAGTTCCTCTTTCTGGTTTAAACTGCCAACTGAGCAGGATAAAAAGGTAGATTATGAGACAGACTTCTTTCAAAACCTGGAGACTCCCAAGATCATTCTAAGAAAACTGATAAGCAGACTAGAAACCTGAAAATTCGGGAATAATAGCAGGGATAAAAAATAAATCCATCTCAGAATAAGACTAATGCTATGCATATCAGCATTGCAGAATTCCACTGGCATAACAAAATACTGTTGTTAGGGTCTGGCTAAATTAACTGCTGTACGGCCTCTAAAACGAGACAACAATTACATTTAAAAAGCCACTGCACACAGACAGAAATGTTTTACAGAAAACACTGTTTTGTGAATGTCTGCCTCTCATTAAAACCAGGCAGTCCCTTAAAGTTCTGAATAGGAAATCCCTGCCATCTCTGGCACCTGAATTCCCCCCTAAATTACACAGGCTTCACTAAATCTCCTGGAAAAAGTATACTGCAAAATCATAACTCTGAATCTGAGGGTTTAGTTTGGTTTCCACTTAAATTATCATTTATATTACCTCCAACAAACAAGAACAGAAAGAACTATTTTAAAAATGATAGTCATATTGCCATTCGAAGTTTCTCCAATGATTTTGAAACATTTAAGGGAAAAGAATTATCATATATATATATCTGGTACAATTTTTTAAAAAATGCTCTAGGCTGTCAGACTTATGCTTTTGGTGGGTTTTGGTGTCAAGTTCCTGAAAACACAGTGTTATTTTAGTAAAACAAATTATTTCTAAGATTGTTTAGAATGAACACACAAGATACATGAATTTTTTTTTTGAGGGAAGAATAAGCAACCATAAATCTTACTGACTCCAAATAGAAATCCTTCATGAGATAATTCTGCAAATGTCCAAGACTCATACAGCTGAAAGAGGTCTCAAAAAAATTTAAGCTGCCTTCTCCATATGAAACAGACAGTAGTGGAATTGGAATTGGAAGAATCAGGACTATGGAAGCAACAAAAAAATTCCACAAACACAAAAATTTACTAATGGAAGATAGAATCATACCAAAAAAGCTTCAAAACTGAGATATAAATAATTTAATTTTTATATAATCAGGTTTATGACTTTGTTGTGGAAGACATTGAGACTAAGAGTACAAAAAAAAAAAAGTGTCTCTCAGAGAATGCCACCAGATAAAATTACTGCCAAGACAAATTTAACAGTCAACTCTGTTAAAACACCCAGTAAAACCACAGTAATTATTCACTCTGTGGGCAGTACCTTAAGAAAGTCAGGGCTTTGTTTTGTTGGGGTTTTTTTTCCCTAAAAGTCATAGCAAAAAACTCAAATCTGTTGCATGCCCAGTATTAACTGAGAGCTCCTCCTGAATGAAAACATTTTCTCAACGCCAGCCCATATGAAAAAGGAAGATTAAAGAAAACTCTCAGGAGTACGTGACCTCACGGGAGGTGAAGGGGGATAATGTTCTCCTCAGAATCCCATTTAAGTCAGCTATGGGATGCCCTGCTCCCAGCTGTGTGTTGAGACACACACACACACACGTTTTTATAGCATCACAAACCACTTGCAGTAGAGAACCTAATGGTTAAAAAACAAAACAAAACAAAACAAAACACAACTTTATTATAACCGAGGTAACATCTGTGACATGCACCGACATACTGAAAGCCCAAATGATAGGAGTGCCTCTTTTGCAGAGGGGGCTCTCTATAAGGGGCGTTTAACAAGCACAAAAAAAAAAAAAAGTAAGGTTAAAACGCAAAACTTCCTCCCTGCCTGCCCCAGCGCCCCTCACACCTGTGCTCCTGGTGGACGCGTCGGGAATTAGGCCCTTTTCAGCCCTTTTTTTCCCTAAAATAGCGAAGCCCGGGGGCGCGTTTGGCGGCGGAGGCGTGAGGGGAGGTTCAGAGCCCGAGCGCCCTGCGTGGGCCACATCCCTCCCTCGGGGGAGAACCGGGAAAGCGCTGTGTGTGCGCAACCAGCATTCCCAAAGTAACTTCAGTCCGCAAATAGTGAAAATGTAGAGCATGCCCGAGTACCAGACACCTGGGAAGTTCGCAGGGTTTGCCCATCATAGGGAGTAATGCAAGGAAATACCTTTTCATGCAATGGCACTGCAGCTATGACAACCTCGGTACCATCAGGACTTTATTATCTTTTTTAACTCGGTATGTTTTCTATGCTGTGCCCATGCTGTGCCTGTACAAAAACACTTGAGGTGGCAATTCTCAGCCTGCTTGGTGTTTTGGCCTTCACGTGGAACTGAAATGTAAACAACGATACCAAACTACTAAGTAACCTTAAAAATTCTGTTTTCTACTCATAGAGCGTGCAGCCAGTAAGGCTTTTCTTAACTCAAAAATCAGCATAACAAGGCAATGTATGATCATCCAGGCTGTACACAGAAGCTCTTGCCTGCTGCAGCAAGCTGAGGAGTAAGCTACTGGCAAGAAGCACCTACAAGAGCTGAGACAGTGAAGAAAGTAAGGACCAAAAATGTGCCTGGGTTTGCTGCCTTCTTCAAGATGCGGGAATTTTAATGCTGTCCAAGTTCTTTGCTCACATTGGGTTCATAAGAACACATAGTGCACATTGCAACTGGTGATTTTAAAATAGTTTTGGAGTCTCATAAGCATTAGCTGGCTTTGTGTAATAACCTGGAGAAGACCGCATTATTTATTTCTAACACTATAGCACTTGATGCTCTGTCAAAGAGCAGGACTACATTGAGCTGTGGACAGATACACAATTAATTAAGGTGCAAATTAAGCTCAGAGAGAATGATAGTTTATTGCTTTTCTAGAATTGTCTACTGTTGTATATCAGACATTGGAAATGCCTCAGGTGAAGTTAGTATTAGAAAAGATTGGCAGTATATTAGTAGACACTGACAGATGTAGACAAATTCTTCACTGTGAATGGAAGCATGGTGGGTTTTTTTTCTTAAGCACAAATCTGGACAGGAAGAAAAAGTTTAAAAAAAAAATCACACAGCCTTTGGTAGTTCTATTGTTTGAAACTGAATGATGTAGCACTCACTTAACAGACAGATAAAGCCAAAGCACGTGTTTCCATGCAGCTCCAAGAAGGTAATTTCACTCCTATATGTAAACCTGCAAGTTTTCATTTTTAAAATGGCATCATTATTTTTGAGGGCTAGATGGGAACCTGGGTTTGCAAGGAGTGAAATGAGAGAGACAAACAGAGAATGATGAGCAGAAGTTGAGCAAGGCAGGAGAGAGGCTGCACCAGATCTGAAGCACTGTGGTTACTGGCAGTGCAGCTATTGACCACATAAGGTCCTGACCAAGAACAGAATTGGTACTCATTTGTTTGTACTTGTGGCTAAAATCGAACCCAGAAAAAGCAAATTGCCTGCCTGACTACTGAGAGTTTTTGGGGGCGATACCCTGGTGCAGAGATTAATTTAAATTTCACTTAAATGCACTTATCTCTATTTGCACGTGTTTGTCCTTCAAAATTATTTCAATTAGCTAATTATATTCCAGGAACAATACACTTGTAATGCTTTCAACAACCTCTCCAGAGCTAAAAGGCCACATTTGGGGTTCCTTTCTTTTCTCCACCAGGTTACAAGAAGCAGTTAGGTTCTCCAGTTTCTGCCTACAAGGTAACATTATATTACTTAGGAGTTATAGTAGGCTAATACCAACAACTCAATCCTAAAGCAGACAGTGGCATCTCCTTGCAATTCCAAGCTCTCAGAAGGGAAACAGGGAACTGCTGCCCTGTGAGAAATTTGTTTAAGATTTGAGGAGAATGCTCCAAAACCAGACATAAAATCCACTAAAAAAGAAATAGAGAGCTATTTATCAATTTACTTGTATAAGCCACTTTCTTAAAGTAAATGAGAAATACGTGATTACTTTTTAAAAAAAAAAATTAGATTCATATCAATACCTGTTTATCTGATCCCTTGCAGCAGTCAATCTCTACTTTATTCAGGATAGCCTTATACCAGGATATCCCTAAAAGTAATCAAATTTCAGTAATCAAATCCATTTCTTAAGAGACTGGAAAGTATTGTACTAAGGTATTATATAATCAGTGTGTGGGGAGGAACCAACTTGATATTAGCTTGTAGGATAGACTGTAACTTGGTATTACCTTCTAGGATAGACTGTGTCACTCATCATTACATGAAATCCTTTAGAAACAGAAAAAGGAAAACAGTGATTCTGACAGCACCTTTCTGGCTTTTCTCATATGCTCTCTTCAAACTCCCTCACATTATGAAACAATCTTCACCACTGAATCCTCCTATCACTCCTCTTTTCCTTCTGCCTGTCCACAGAGCATAATATATATACACTACATTAGGACAGCAGAATTCTTCCTTCTGTGAAGAAACTCTCTCAAAATGAGATGACTCACTTTTTCCTTCTCTTGATCATGTAAGCGAAGGGCAGAACTAGTCACTCAAAATGCCTCTAAACTACTTGGAAAGAACCAATTCAGTCATGTTAAAGATGATGCTGTTCCTATAATATATTCAGTGCTTAAAGGGAGCGCAGCATCTGGATTTATGGGGCATTAACTGGTGGATGTTTGGGCCAGAAACACCCACCCCTCAGAATATTCCTCACCTGGGAGAAACCAGCGGACGTTTTTTCTTGGGAAGGCAGGAAGCCAAGAGGTAGAAAATCCTACCTTTATAGTTACTCTCAGCTGACCTATGAGTGCATTCAGAAAGCTTTGGAAGCTGAGAAAGGCTTGTGGTCTGTTGGTAATTGAGGTGCAACACCAGTTGTGAACCACTTTCCCACGTGGGTGGTAGGCGAGCTGGGGAGCTTGAAAATCATCAGGATGGAGAAGGCAGAGCAGCTGCCTCACACTTCTAAAAGGTCCTGCTTCTCTGTGTGGTAGAAGCTGTAGGGTCACAGAACTGTGCGGAAGCACAGGCTTCATCCTATTTTGTTAAGTGCTAAGACTTGGAGTTTTCTTAGTCTGGAATCACCATCTGCCCAGCTTTGGTTATAGTCTCTCCTCAAAACTCAAGCAAGAACCACAAAACAAAAAAAACAATGCTGGGACAGCATGTCACTGTGTGCTGCCTCACTTCAAATGCAGCCTATGAATGTTTCATTGCATTTTCCTCTTCAAATTGCAGACCTATTGAAAATAAATCACAAAAGGATATACAGAAAGAAACACATCCTAATACAGATAGTAGTCATAACAGTAAGAAATTATGTCTAAAATTAGCATAACTGAATTGGCAAAGAATAAAAGGAGTCATCCCATTTTGAGGGAGTTTCTTCACAGAAAATGTTAATAATGGGAAAAATTCTGAGATTATTTAATTTTTGATGTTCTTATTTTCATAAAGCATTGGTTGTTTTCTGTGAACCTAGACATTCATTCTATGACTGCAAGCCTCTGCTTGCAGAGTGTGCTTGTTATAAGTAAGATTTGCACCCTTTGGTGCCCCAAAGCCAAATGAGACTTTGGCTCCTAAATTGTGGTTAGACTAGCTCAATCAAAATAATCCCATGAAAACTTTATATATTGTGGTTGTGCACTTGGCACCATTTCTCCTTTGATCCCCATTAACATAAATAATTGCCTTATTTTAGAATCCATGGCAAGCAGGTTCCACCACAGAGGAGCTGGCTGTGGGCAACAAGCTCCTGCTGAATATACGTGAGTTCATTATGTTGTCCTGCATACTCATGTCGAGGTGCTCAGGATGGGCTTCTGAAGAAAGCTAAAGTAAATAGGATGACGCCCTGCTGGAACAAATGGAAGCAGCTGGCAATATTCTGTCATGCCCTGTAACAGGGGAAAAAAAATTGGGTTTGTACTTAAGACTGCTATGTATTTAGAAGACATAATATATGTAAGAAGACTTTGGGAAAGACAAATTCAATGTGTCTTGATGGCCTGAAGTGAGGCTTGGGTCCAGTATAAAACCTCAGAATTGTTTGGATTGGAAGTGACCTTAAAGATCATCCAGTTCCAACCCCCTGCCATGGGCAAGGACACCTCCCACTAGACCAGGTGGCTCAGAGCCCCATCCAACCTGTTCCTGAAGATTTCCAGGGATGGGGAATCCACAGCTTCTCTGAGCAACCTGTGCCAGTGCCTCAACACCCTACGAGTAACACATTTCTTCCTAATATCTAACCTAAACCAGAGCTGGATGCAGCACTCCAGCTGGGGTCTCACAAGAGGGGCAGAATTACCTCCTTCAACCTGCTGGTCGTGCATTTCTGCATGTGACCCAGGCAGCTGCATCAGAAGAGAACTCAAGTCCTGGTACTCTTTTCTGGTTTTTTCTTTACTTCTCATCATTTGTGTTGTGAACTGTCTTAGTTAACTGAACACTTCTTAGGATTTGGGATGTTTTCCCCTGCTGGTGGCTTTGACCTTTCCCATCGATCCCTGTGCTCTCATTCCCCATAAGTGATAAGAGCCTACAGTGAATAAGACTGGGGGATCTTTAAAAATGCTCGTGCCATGGCACTGTACCTTAAATTAACCTTTCGCTTTAAGAAGACTCCTTTCGGCTTAATAATCGACAGTATCTGAATACAATATTTCCAGTACTGGAAATATTTTTCCAGGGAAAGCAAGAATATGAGGTAAGCAATCAAGTGACTTCTGTTGATTTATGCAGAAGTATTTATTGTTTTCATTTCATAAGGACTAAGTTTTCACAATTACTGCAACCATCAGTGCCAATGTAGCCTCACAGCTGTTGTTTTACTTCACAGTCATGTATTAAGGAATCCTAGTCAGATCAGGATCCAACAAAAAGTTGTTTGCAATTTTTATCCAATGAACACAGTTGCAAACTTGTGTGGAACTGATTAATTCTTTATATGGGTATTAAAGTTGCATTACTTTTGAGGTTACACAGTCCTGCAGAGTTTGTGGAGACAGCTCCATCCGAACACAATGACTTTACTGTCTGTGGTAATCTTAGAGACCTGCACATGTGTGGGGATCTCTTTTGCAACAACCAACAGTAAAAATTGCTTTTCATATACCACCCACAATAATGACTGTCCTCATTCAGAGCACTTTTTAAAGCTGTAATCCCTACTTACACAAAATGTCATTGAAAGTACTTGAAGGAGCTGAGTGAGGAATCAAACCCACTGATCACATGCAAGAGGAAAAAGAGGTTAACCCTGCAGACGCCACTAAGCACACTGTAGGTTAAAGATGAAAACCCAGCACCAGAATTCCACTACCATATTTGATTGCCTTTTCTTTTTTAATCCCAGCTTCAGGCTTAAAATGCAGACTGCACCATAGAGAACAACCTTTTAAGCTCTGTGACCATCCAGACAAAATACAATATGATGTGACTGGACAGTGGTTTCTGTAACAAAGAAGGGCACGAGAATGCTCTTCAATTTTCAGGCAGAAAATGAATTACAGGATTTTCCACGGGATTACAATGCACTACTCTGAAAGGCTGCCACCCTGTGGCACTTTAGGGATGCTGTAGCAGCTCACTGCCCTGAGTTAATGGTTTCTACCCTCTGGACTAGAAAACACCTCATACACAGACAGACTAAATAATTTCTTAAAAAAAAATATTTAGGTAGTTTCAAGATAAGGCTCTGACCTCTTATGAGTTTATTGTATCATACCACAGTTTGTTAAGATGGGGCTCAGTTAAAGTTTTCTATTTTGTTTCCATCAAAAGAACCCATGAATATAACTTTCATAGCCTGAAAATATTCTATAGTACTGCTGCCATATTCTGCCAAAAACTGCCGCCTCTGAATGAACACACACACACAAAAATTATAGAACAGGTAGGGAAAATTAATTTGCTTGCGGTATCGTTAGTATGTTGTCAGTAAGCTGTGAATATGAGTTAGAAACTATTTCTTTGTATTTTTGTTCCCCCACAAATTCTAAATTAAGATGAGCTTGCAACTACTGTAAAATAAAATATAATTTCACAGCAATTAATCACAGAAAAACCCCCACATTTCCACTCTTCAGAGAACCTTTGTTAAAAAGACTAGGGAAAAATGGGTACTTGACAAGTCTTTCCTCTGTAGTATAGAAGTGATAAAGAAGTAACACACAGCTCTTAGAAATACATATAGAGTTTACATTTCGGTTGCTTGAAATACACCTCAGTTACTTGAGAGAGACTCATATCTTAAGAAGTTATATAAACCATGTGTATATATGTGTGTGGCTATATATATATAACAACCTTAAAAACTTTATTCAAGTCCCAGGCAGTAGTGCAGCTTTCTTACGTCCACACTCAGTTATCTGCAAGGATAAAGTAGCTCATTCATGGCCCTGGCTGGACTGGCTTTTCAATTTACTCTGTGCTGCCAGGTAGCCCTACTTCGCTGGAGATGTGGTTCTCAGCACTGTTTCTCTATCCTTGTGCCCCACTCCCGTATTTTTCAAACTGTACTGTCGAAGCTTTTAAGACCAAACCGTAATTCTCTCCTCCAGTGTCCCTCGAAGCGCCAGGCACTTCCAAGAGGGACAGAAGAGGAGCCCTGCAGCAGTACCAATCCGCAGCTGCCTACGAACGTGCTGCTATGGGAACATTAATCTGCCCTTCCCCACCAAGACCCAGCGCCATATCCCATTCCACATCTGCCTTCAGCCTGCACTTGCCTTCCCACAGCCAGGAGGGCATGAATTTCCACTCAGACGACAGAACTTCCTCCTCTCAATCCTGGCTGATAGAATCTTCTTTAGCAACTAGTTTCAAACTATTTAGTATTAATTATGCTTTTCTAGTTGCTGAAGCCTTCAGTCTGAGTGGGAAATTAACTCTCCCCCCAAAAACCCCCAAATTCTAATTCCAGTGGTCTCAGAATTCTAGTCAAATATTTACCACATTTTTTCATCATTCTACAACATGATTCTGTTTAATCCTACCTTATGGGATTCATCTCTTGAAGCTTCATAAGTCACAGCATTTTTAATCTTGCAGGATACACACTTGCAAGGAGGTAAGAGGGTCTTTTGCCCTGACTTTAAAGCCGGCATACTCCTGCTTTTACAACTGAAATAATTTTAAGACTTAAGACAGTGTAGCAGGAGACAAGGAAGGAAAAAAGCCCGAATCAGAGCAAATGCTTTCACCTGTTGCATTGCTTCTCTAACCCCTTTTCTTGACTTAGGGAAGAGACTGGAAAATGCCACAGCTGAAGTTAAAGTATTTCAGGTGAATTCAATAATTGCAAGCATAGGCTAATGCCCTTCATTTAGAAGAGAGGCTAGAGTAAGTGGGGTTTGTAGCCTCTACCGACATGGTAAAACTATCTTTAACAAATCACATAGCTCAAGGAACTCTGTGTCCATCCCACCGTGGGGAAATCTGATTTCAGTAAGTTTTGGTTGTTTGGCTGGCTGCTTTCAGCCCAATGTGATTACTCAGTAAAACCATTACACATCATTGTAAAGCATTACACTGTCTGCACTTCACCACTAGCTTTCTTTGCTTAATCTTTCTTTCTTTGGCAAAACAATGTAAGACGAGGCTGAGTTGTAGGGTTTTTTACTGGAATCCATCTTTCTGTTGAAAATTTCTGCTTCACCTGCAGTTATCAGCAATTACTGTATCCCAGATGAAAAGATTAATATCTTAATTACTCTAAACTTCTTTTAGAAGCTTGGGGTCTGTGCCTGGTTGGATGGGTTACAAAGAGAATTAACTTTAAGTGACATTTTGTTATTATCTCTCAGATTTAAGTTAGATGCATCGTAAGAGCTTTATACATCCAGAATTTCCAGACGGAAAGACAAGCTCCAGGACTCCTCAGGCTCCCTAAAGCCTCAGTCTAGCCGAACCCTGCAAAAGTGTGATTGGCTATATATAAATTCCAGAATGTTGGAATTAGCTAAATTAGCTGTGGCAGCACATGTTTTGAAAGGCACAATACACATACATCTGAGACCCCAACACTTCCCAGAACTAGAATTGTGAAACTAAATCTTCACCAGAATGGTTGGTGAAACTTTCCTAAGAGCAAGATCCTAATAAACTGGACTAGACTTTTTACAGTTAATTTTGTTGTCTAATACAGTACTTTCCTTTGCATATTTCTCAGCTTTGAACTCTGCTCTAATCTTCTTCAGCTATGGGTAATCAATTAATGAATACATCAAAAAGATTCAGCCGGGGGGCTCAGTTTGAGATTGCAATTCTCATTTCCATTTGAGAAGCTTCAAATGCTAGTTCACACAGCAGTCATTGCAAGATTTTGTAGTAGAAAACACAGTTTCCTTTCTTCTGAACAAACAAGCAAACGAAAAGCAGTGTTTCCTCCTTATAGCCCAGTGGCTGAATCTGTGAACTCGGCAGTAAACGCCTTCCCCAGGATTTGTGAAAGCCATTTGTAGCAACTCAGGGAAGGTGTTCTGTGTGGCATTTTGTACTGTACTGTTCTCTCTGTTATTAACACCTTGTGAAGACTGTTGGCACCAGGACAGAGCTCTCAAAATTCTTTGGATGACAGCAGGTGTAATGTGTCTTAATGGAAAACTTCCTGAAATGAAGTAAACAAACCTGCAAGGGGGGGGGGATGTCTCACAGTAACGTTGTTGCAATCCAGTAAGTTTTTGCTAGGAAAAGCGTGGCAGACTGACAAGTATTGAAACAGCAGGGAAAAGTGTGTACTTCACTATAACTGAAGGACTGGGTCCTAGTGCAAATTAGAATTTAAATTTACGTAAGAGCCATGTCCCTTAAAATGATACAGTACTAATGCCCTGGAGATTTATAGTTCAATTGGAACTATGCAATTGCAGGCTTTGGGGCCTGCCAGTAGCTTTAAAAAGGGAGTTGGATGGAAAGGATACTCTTAAGTTCTAACACGGGTTAATAAATTCTCTTTAATTCGAGCTGCTTTAGAACTTCTAACTCAGTGTATCCATTCTCACCTTCCCCTGCTCTAAACCTCTCTATCGGTTATGAACAAGTTTTAATTTTTACCTTTGAAGTGGTTTAATACTAACATAGGATTGATATCTTCTCTAGAAGGAAAGATACAAATTTAACAGGGACATAGAAAGAGGTAGTCAATAAAAAAAGCTCACTTGGAGCATTGCCTCTAGGAATTTCAAACCTAACTCATGACTTAACTTTCTACAGATGGTGGAAACCTGGAATTTTACAATTTGGCATGCTTTTTAAATTACAAATGCTTACATGTGATTGGCGATTATCAATGCCCACTACACTCTGACACACGTCACGTGAGTGAAACACTTCATGGATTCAAGTATAATCAGAAGTTATTGTTCACATTTTTAATGACAAAGGGGTTACGTGTATTTGAAAAACAGAATTTTCCCAGTTCCTGTCCCTCACTAATAAATCCCAACAGATTAAACTGGAAAGCCTTCAACACGTAAGAACAATAATGGCTGCCCTGCCTCTGGCTGCCCAGCAGTTCCCTAATGCTGCTCAGGATATACTGGAATTATTTCTAAATAACAGTATGTTTCCTGAACTCCTACGTTAACATGGCAATTGTGAGGTGCCAGCACCCATCAAGGCAGGATTAGATGTAGTCCTTATCAGATGTGCTTACCTGCACTCCCGTAAACCTTCACGAAGTTTGTACTGAACAACTGTGAACTTTATTGGCACAGGATCCCTGCTGTGCTAAATGGAACCTGTGCTGTAGGCTCAGGAAGCTGCACACCATGGAAACTGTTGTTGTCCTTCACTGATACTGGTACCCAGACTAAAAACCTGTATTACAATGCGCTTTCCTACCCTTTCTTAACAAATCATACTGTTATGCAACACACTGCATTACAAACATCTACCACAACACTCTTGATAGCTAGCAAAATGAAATCCCTTTACAAAAGTGCTGATGCTGAGGACCTCTTGGCACAGATGATAAGGCAGGAATACGACTGAATCCCATCTCTTCTAATCACTGGAAGGCACAAGGAGACCTAGGAAAGTTAAGAATAAGGTGATCAGGCAATTAAAACCTGGGTAAGATAGACTGAAAGGGTATTGGATTTCTCGGGAGAGAATCCTAAGGCATGGATCAGTCCTTTCATGGCAAATTCCCTTACACCAGTCTTCACCTCATTTTTTTTTCCAGGTAGAAGGACACAGAGGAGAACTGCCTTGCTTTCCAGAGATTGAAGGAATCATGTAAGCAACACCCCTTTCTCTGAACACACAGTGGAACGCACATGGCGACAGAACTAAATAACCACATTTCACAAAACATATAAAATGGAGTATTTTTGCTTCTTTTTGGACAACTCTAAGACTTACTGAGATTCTGGTTCAGAGAAAGGATATTTGCAGAGCTGTGATGTTCCACGAAAAAGCCACAGTTATTTTACTTCTTTATTTGTTAGGGTTTTTTGCTTGTTAGATATGTAATCCTTCAGTGCACTTAAGTGTCTCTTGAAAGTCCTCCTCATTTGTGATTGAATTTATAATTTCCATTAGTGCAACACGAGTCTTTCATTCACAAAACTGGCAGCAGGCACTTGAATATTTATAGACTGCAGCAGCTTCAGATAATCTTGATATTCTATATTTACGCAGCACTGATCCAAAGGACCAACAAAACACTCCAAGAACAGGTGTGTACGCACAGATAAGCCGTGGAGCCAGAGGCACACAGCCCATGGTGACACCCATGCTTTTCCCTTGAACATCACTGTTTCTCACGTATGTTAGTTGGCTAAACTGTTGGGTTTTGCGCTGGAAAACTGACAAGCACTGCAGGTTATGCTGGGACCTAAAGGAAAGGTGGAAGTAACCTTTACGCAGCCATACCTGCAATTTACCACAGCAAGAAAGAATTGCTTGTAGAAGTTTTCTTCGTGTTCCTTAGCTTCCCACTCCCCCCCCCAAAAAAAAATCACTATTTCTACACTTGTGGACAGCTTTGAATTTATGTACTGTATCTCTCCTTCTACTGGATCATTTGTGTTACAGCGACCACAGAACACACTGTACTGCTCAGCTGGGCACCTGGGCAGCTCCAGTGAGAAAAGAAATCTCCGTGAACAGAGCAAAGGGACGCATTGCTCAATGAGCAAAGTCTGCCTTGAAGATGGAATTTGTCCTTGCCAGGCACTTTTCATCAAGAAGAAGAAAGTTCTGCTGTATGACCTAGTGCAGTGCACATTCCCAAGGCAGGAAGAAAGCTTCCCTGATGTTCACGTGCTCAGTATCACTGCACAGCCTCTGGACAAGGAGAAACAGTCCATGCTTCAACTGATTCCTTTCCTCTCTTCATTTCTGGGCAGTTTCCCAGCAATCGCCTGGGTTTTGTTTTCATGGGACAATCCTGTGGGCACCTGTGACTGGAACAGCTATCTTTCAGTAGCATTTAAGTGGCTTGTTTTAGCACACTGCACTACTCAGAACACAGAATACTGTAACATCTCAGACAGTCAGGCCTTAATACAACTTTGTATTTCTTTCACTTTATTGCCCTCCAATTGCCCCTCCACCTCCATAAAGAAAAGAAAAAAAAAAAAAGATGGGGAGAGAGAAAAGTTTCAGTTACCTAGGGGGTTACAAAGCACAAGCTAGCATTCTATTTTTTCACAACTGACTCACTTCCTACACATGTTGACCTAAAAATTTAGGACATTTCTCTCCCCTTGCATTCCAGGGGAGCCAGAAATGGATTTAGTTTCATAGGATAGAAGGCTTGGGGTTGTTTCTATTCCTTGCATTTAACCCTAAATTCCTGGACAATCCCTCTCTGAATTAGTGAACTCTTAGTTTTACTACTTGATCTACAAGCCCCATATTCTGTCATGCATTGGCACCTCCTCCTTCACCACACCAGCCAATGCAGCATTGGACAGCCTGCAAAAAACAAGACATCCTGTCTGCACAGCAGTGCCATGGTTGTGACAAGTGTGTCTGTACTCAGAGTGCAGGATAATCTACCTGAAAGTTTTGGCAGTGCTAAGAATAGGATTTTGTGGCTACGTTGCTTCCAGCAGGATGACACCTCTCTTGCCTTCTGTTTTACCATCTCACACATCCTGAACATTGTCAGGCCTCCCCCACTGTTGCTCTTGCCCTTCTCAGGTTTCCAGTGGGATTTTCAGTTTTGAATGGTCAAAAGATACATTACCACCCTGAGAGTAGACCGGCATAGACTGTGCTGAGCTTCTTGCTGCCATAGCTGGCTAAGTCTGAAGTGCTGCTAAATATCCGTCTGCTGTTTTGCACTCACTTCATACTACACAGCTCTACTTGCATTAAACTTAGGGGTGCAAGTATTGTACTGCCCCTCATGTATCCCACTGGCTCCCTCAAATCATGGCTACCTGTAGCTTACTGATAAGAATGTAATTAAAGAAATGCAACCTCTCTCCCCACTGGCTCTCATGGTGAGAAATAAAATTTCAGAAAGCAGAAATTGTATTTTCAAGGGCTCTTAATCAGAACTTCGGGAATATTCATCGTAAAGTGCTGCTTCAGTGTTAAAGAGTTCAGCAAAGTGCATTCATCAAAGTTAAAAAAAAAAAAGGCATGCCAAAATGTTGAAGGTTTCCTTGAAACACCCTGCCTTGCCTCAGAGCACCCATGCTCCACACCATGACTACACATAACGTGCATCTTACATCAAGCCCCTACGCAGGTACGTAAGGGGTACGCTTCTCTATCACTCTTCTGTAGGTGAGAATTTTGTATCAAAATCAATGTAAAATTTATACCTAAAGTTCAGAAACAATTATTTTATAATTTTTTAAAATTGCTAAATAGGAAATCAATGTCTCAACAGGGTTATTGATTTGTGTTCATCAGTGTGGACATTTGTCTCCTGCCAACCTGCCTTTTTTAATTAATTGCCTTTGCTGAGTTGCGGTGGATTTGGTTCCCCACAGTAACAAGTAGGTTAATTGTTAAATATTGCAAGGCATAACTGAAGTATCAGAGAGCATGACTTGCCTGAGGCACGTTTCAGTGCATTGGAATTACAAGTTTGCAAAGAGCAGGGTTTATACAGACCTACTGAGATTATAAAGTTTAAACAAAAAACCAGATACCGTAACTGTAGCTGGGTTTTCCTTTTTTTTTTTTTTCTTTTTCTATTCCCTCCTGTTTGCCTTGACAGCAGAACTTGAATAGCAGAGAAGCAGAATATAAGGAATTTGTTTACGTTTTCTTAAAAATTCCCCAGAAACCGTCAGGAAACAAAAACCTGTCACACCATTAATCCACAGCACCACACACCACATACCTCTGATGTCTTTGTAATCAACACAGAAGGACACAGAAGCTACACACAGAAAGAAGTTCTTCTGAACAGCTACTCCTAAAATATATATTAAAAAATGGAGAAGGATTTCCCCTCAGTGCCCTCACTGTAATGACAACAGTAATTTCTGTCCTGTGCTAGCAACTGCCAGGGACTCATCTCTCCGTGTGTGTGGCAAGCCACTGACACAGCTACATAAACCTGGGTCTTCCAAGCTTCCTTCACCTGTCAGGTATGAAGTGAGCAGGTCGACCACTCCCTTCTCCACCCGCTGCCTCTTTCAAAGGATGCTCAAGCCCACCCGACCCCACTTTCCTGTGGCCACAGAGCTGGGAGAAAGACAGAGGAGAAGCACTGGGGCTTCAGAATTAGCACAGCAGTACTTGCACACTGCTGTGTGCCCAAGCCAGTGCAGCCCGATTTGCCACATGGGCTGGACTGGGGACTGAGAACCTAAACTGGGACGTGTGCCTGGTCCTGCAAGCTACTGCAAATTTACCCAGCCCCCGCTGGCTCCAGTGCATCTAAAGCTGCCCATCTCTACTCAGCATATCCTCCTGAGTTGATACTGTAGTGCAGGTCTCCACTTCTTTCCGTGTTAGACAAGGTTTTTAATAGATTCGTGTGCTTTTGGGCCTTGGGAAAAACACGTCTAGCTGGCAGCAAAGAAATACATTAATAGTTCATGAACTGCTCTCTTAATGGCCTTTGGAATTGCCTCCAGAGATGCTTAATTTCTGCCGTGGTTCATACCCCAGTTACTTCCCATTTCAGCCTCCTTTGATCTAGGTCCCTTCAGTCAGACAGAAGAATATAAATTAAGTCACTTGTGATACACTAGCTATTAATACCATTAAACTATACAAATACATCCATTATCCACATGCACTATTAGTATTAGGGCACGTCTACACATGGGAACTACTATAAAATTAGGGAGGTGTGAATTTGTAACTTTTTCACACACAACTTTTTCCCCGAGTAAAACCTCACTCTTACAAAAGGCCCACATCTGCAAGAGTAAATTAAGCAAAACCTCACCAGAGTGCTCAGTCTAGGTTAAAAATGGGAAGAGCCAGCACTACATTTGCCATCCTGCTCTGCCAAAATCCAAGTTCCGTAATTCATTCCAATACAAAGAATGCACAATTAAAAATATCAGTTACTGGCACAGCTTAGCAGTCCTGAAGATTTGGAGAACATTTTTTGTTACAGTTTGGGAAACTGATTTGCAAGTAGTACTACATGCAACAATCACTGTTATTTCAACTGAACTGTAGACCACATTTCAGCAAATGTTAACTGCTATGGTCAAAAAATCGAGATTGCACCTTTGTCACATGAACAACAGAGAAAATACTGGTGCTCCAAACTACCTCTTTCGGTCTCAAGCCAAGTCACCTCCTAAATGCTATCTACTTAAAAAATTACAGCCATGCTCATAATAGTATTTTAAAGTCCTGCTGAACATTAATCATTTTAAACCTCTTTCACATGATGAGAATAATATGCAGAGGTAGAAAGGATTTCCCATTCTTGCATTTAGAAGATTCAGAAGTGGAATTGTCTTGCATAAAAAGCTCATTATCCTGGATCCCTTTGGGAAAAAGCAAGGAATATATTTGCATCATGATCATGTTTCCGGCCCCAAAAAATTTTTGCACTCTCCGTTATTATTGGCATACTAAAGAAACTTGTTTTATTGCTGACAAGCCTTTTTCCAATAAAACTAGATCATGAATGCTAATTGTAATTACACACATTATGACAGCTTCTAAAAGCCTGGCAGGGAAAGCTCTCAGCTTCTCCCACCGCTTCCTAAACCTCTGCAGAGCTGTGGCAATTTGCATCAGCAGGGCATCTGCCACATGGAGTTTTACTTCGTGAGAAGCACTACTGCAGAGATGCTGAACGACACTCCGGGGCCATCGGCCATTCCCAGAGCGAGTGCTGCTAACCCACGGGAACTGCCCGACCCTCTGGGCTCCCTCCTTCCCGTCAGCAGCTCCCACAGCAGTGGCTTTGCCGCGGGTTTCCCCACAGGAACTCTCGCTGCTGGCGCACAGGGCCGAGGAAAAGCAAGGCAGTTGTGAAAGAGCTGACCCAGCTACTGGTGTCGGCCCACAAAGCAATTTAGAGCCAAAAAAGCTCTGAAAGAACAACACAACGTTAACTACAGTAACCCATTTGTGGAGACAAGCTTTCAGAAAGAATGCTCTTAACTGAGGGCAAATTGCTACCACCTACATGAGGCAATTTCAGGTATATTAACTTCCTTGTTTTCCTCATCTCTCCACTCTGTTTCCTCTGTTTTTGCATGCCGACATCACAAGTGTGTGTTCATTTCTCTTCATCCATCTCCTCTTTCCATCTCCTCTACTTCCTTGCAGATTTGCCAGGGGCACAGAGTCTGCAGACACTCTCCTCTTCAATGGACAGACTCCAGAGGGAATTCAGAATAAAACAGGAAACTAATCAGGAGTTTCACTCATCCAGGAAGCATTCAAATGTACAGCAGCTGGAGGCAACTCACTCTTTTGACTGGGTTGTCAAAATGTGCAAATCACTGTACCTGTTTATTCAGTCTCTCCTTACCCTGCCTCTGTTCCATCCCAACAGGGATGCTACACACAAAATACTTATTCAATATTAATTCCTTTAAGCAAATTCTATCTTTCTCAAAAATCTCAGGACCATCACTGTAAGTACTAGACCACGTACTGCTTACAGATCTTAGGAGCGGTAAGATCAGCAAGCTCCTTTCCTCTTTGTTCTTATGAAAACCTAACACATCAGTTTTGCATATCATTTAACACAGCATTTTATTTATTAATTTTGTATTTGGGAATCTGATGCTGAGTTTGAGATGCTGAAATAACAACATATGGCAAAGACGTGTAGCAAGTTTATTTATTCTGCTGCACCAGAGCATACTCCAGACGTGTAGCAGGATTCTCACAAACAGAAGGGAAGACAAAAGCTTTCTAGAGCAAAACACCGGAATCTAACACTCCAGAGTTATGGGGTGCGTCTGCCACTTTTCCAGGCTACTGCGCAAAGGCACACAGGGTATCAGCACCCATCCCAGTGCTCCGATGATATGATTGGAGATGGGATTGACAGGGGTGAGTGTGCATCCCTCTCTCACTCTCTGTCCCTCAACTCAAGCCTGCTTGTATGTGCTGGCCATAAATTATGCTTTTGAAAGTAATGTAATCATACACTGTGACTGGGCCAGAAGGTCATTAGCTTGAGAGATTTCTTCCCACCATCTGTATTGATTTGTTGTAAAAGCTTTGTCTTGTGCACTTGTGCATGAGGCAGAGTTACAAGGCGCTAGAAGAGCTGAGCTCTTCTGCCATTCTCAGCTTGCAGCTGGCCAGTGAACTCATACAACAGCTTTATTAATTTGGGGAGCTCACAGACCTGTGAGAAAGAGGTGAAAGCAAATTTATTACTACCCCTTTTTAAATTGACACTTGAAACTTAGCATTCTCTTGTAGCAAGTACACTGTCAACTTGGCCTGTAATGGAAGATGACTTGCTTCTTTACACAAACTGGTGATAAAACCAGTTGTCTCAGTTCCATTCAATACCTTAGCAGTTAAGAATCCTAAAAACTGCCTTTATGAGATACAGTGATCAACAAATGCACTGAGTGAAATCCTTTTAGTTTTTTACAGCGCCTTCATGCTCAGTCTGCACTAACCTTAATCTTGTGAATAAATCATGCCCCTTCCCCCTTCACTGAATGAGAAGGAGCATGATTTTTTCCTCTGGCCACCTAGCTCCACCAGAATGCCCTCCCCAACAGGTCACTTCACACGCTGGACATGCTAAAAGGAACAAAGCTGCACGTGAGGAAACATCACACAGCTGAGAAGTTACAAATATGAAATTCTGAGTCTCAGAAACACCGAGGACTTTGTGCTTTTAAAGAACTAGGACAGTAACAGGAGCACGAAGATGACCATTAAAGGACATAAATAAACTTTACCACCACCACCACCACAATGCCGATGAAGTCTCACAGGAGGAGCAGGGTACTTTGGATGGATTGTGAGGGGAACAGGCATTTTTTGTCAGTAATATTTTCTATGTTTGCTGTGCCTGCTCAAGTTCCCCATCTGCCTAGATAATTTCTGCAAAGACAGTGAGGTGAAGTTTTGTTCTGGATTGCAAAGCAAGAAACTTGGGTATCAGCACTTAGCCACATAACTAGAATTTGAACATTCTTTGAGAAACTGACTGAAATACCTTTTGAAACATGAAGACAAGCTTCAAATCTAGAACAAGCTTCAAACAAACAGACAGCCTAACAAAAGCTTTAATAGAAGCATTCATGACTGTATACATCTAGTGTAAAAACAGGAATTCCAGTTAAGAAAATACTTATCTCAGAGATTTTGATGTCATGTAAATAGATATCAGATAAACTGAGAGTTGACTTTAGAGCCTACTGCATCAGGTATCAAGGTCTCTCATTCAATTTTAAAAGTCAGAATCAACACAGTAATCCATTTCCTTCTCTCACCATTGTGGGTACATACTGTGATTGCTGCTGATATAAAATGTGCACCCAATACCTTGATCTCTCCCTGCTTGACTTTTAGTGATTTACACACAGACTGGATGTGCACTAGACATGTTCACAGCAATTAATACAACAGGTGCCCTGACTGGGGACTCTGAACCCCACCAGACACGAGTGATGCAACCACAAGCACCATGTGCAATGCTCTGTATTTCTCTGAAATGTCAAACCTCATCTTTGCTTCCCAATGTAATTCCCGCATCCAATTAATACTTGTGTAATATACCTACTGTAACCAAGAAGGTTCTTTGAGGCTGCCTTCATCATTCTTTCTCAACTGGAATGAAAAAATAATTGCAATATATTTAAGAGACGCTAGAGGGAAGCCAAGATGTCTCAACAAAGCTCTCTAACAATACTGCTTGCAGTCCTAAACCCAAAGTCAAAAGCAAACATCCTTAACATGGTGTGGAAAATACCAGTTATACTTACTGTATTTAAAGATGCCAAACAGATTATTGATTTACAGAATGGCTCTGCTGTTTCTTTTCCATTGGCATTCCACATGCTGTTATGCTCCAGGCTGTTCCCTCTAGGTGCTCCCTTGGTGATGCCGAGAGCATGGCACTTTCACGGTTTTAACACTTGACAGTAATCTCTTGAAGCATTCAGACAGTGTGATAACTTGCTAATATACACTGTAAATACAAGTGGTGAATCTGTCGGTGTGTTTTTCTTCCTTATTCAGTGTTTGCTGCCAGTTGCTCCAGTAATTTCTACTTAGTATGGGTTTTTTTGGTTACTTGTTTCAGTACCTGTCACATTGACAAAGCCACCAGGATCTCCAGTTAAGCCTCTCTGTGAGTCCCTTCACCAGCACTACAAAAACCACTCACTTTCACCCGGAGTGCAGAGGTAAGTCAGATGCAAATATGGTCAGAACAACTGGTTTACATTCCTGCTCTGAGCTGCAGTGATCAGGCACTGGACTTCCTTAGGGTACATCAAAAAGCTCTGGTCATGTGATTAACTGCTTCTTAAGTTCCCTCCTCCCCTCTCCCAACTTCTTACTCAGCCACCCACATTTGCTCCCAACCAACCAGCTGTTCACCCCTTTGCCACTTTCCAAATCTGGCTGACTTTGTATCCTCACTTTTTTTCACAACAGGGGTGCCCTGAAACTTCTACCCTGGCCATGAATTGTGTGAAACCAGTACTGCTTTATTTTGCCCACAGCACACCTGTGTTCCTCATCCTGCTGTTTAGGAGCGGCGCAAATCAGGGCTAACCATCCACACATATACCTCAACATATCTGTTTATCTTCACTCCCCAGCAAAAGGGGTAACAAAACAAAAACAAAAAAAAAATTTGATATACAAAATAAGCTGATGGTAACACAATGCCAAAAATAGCTTATTATGTTAAGTGCAAGGGAGAAAAGCCTTTATATAAAGCTTGATTGCAACAACATTTCAATTTACCAGTTTAAATACAAGACTTGCATTAAAATATTTCTTCAGATACATCTCTTACTCTCTAAGGTGGTTTTTTTTTAAATTTATATACACATATCCAGTTGTAACACTTGACAGTAGTCTCATGAAGCATTCGAAGAGTATAACTTTGATAAGTACACACTGTAGATATGAGTGGTTAATGTCTGTACGATTTCTTCCTTCAAGGGTTTATAACATTTGGTTGAGTACTAGCCTCAGACAGGTGACCAGCCACCTGATACAGTATAAGACCCCCAAGCCCTTCCTACAGTCCCACAGTCTATGCTTCCAAAGCTCACTGGATCCAGATAGTGTTGCCTCTTTCTGGTCTGCGAGACTCCACTGTCAATTCTCCAAAAGTAGAGAAAAACTGCTCCATTTCCTTCTGCAGCATATCATTCCTCTTCTCTGCATCCTCCTTCGCCCGCTCTGCATTACGCATTTTGATTTCTACCATTGTGAACTTCTTCCGCTCTTGATCCAGTTCTTCATGCAGGGCCATCATTTCTGTCTCCAGGGTGAGATTTCTCTGCTCCAAGCTACATGAAGGAAATAAAAGCAGACAGCTCCTGAGCAGCACGCCTCACTCACTCAATCAGAAATGGAAACCACCAACAAATTCATGCATGTCTTTTCATTCATAGTTTAGATTGAATTTCTGATAGGCATATCCCCAAACCATGGCTTCATCAATTAACTGTTCTCATAGGACAATCTCTCTGGTAGCTCATTTAGAAAATGCCTTTGCTCTTAGCTCATTTAGAACTGGGCAGAGAAGAGCGACTTGGGCATGAGGCACATATGCGAACAGCTCCATCATAATTCTCCAGCAATAGGCTGACTATTCCCTTTACTTCTGGAAGTGTTGACACCCAGCTCCTGCTGCAGTTGCACTAGTGTCACCTAGAAGGTCACAATAGTGCCCTGAATGCCTTTGTTTCACTGCTAATCTCCTTTCTTCAGCTGATTTGCCTGCTGTATCTATGTGCAAACATGGACTGGCACAGCTCTGTAAATATGGGCGTTGTGGAGTTCAATAAAGCCAGCACAAGGTCCTACACCTGTGTCAGGGCAATCCCAGGAACACCTACAGGCTGGGCAGAGAAGAGGTTGAGAGCAGCCCTGCAGAGAAGGACTTGGGAGTGATGGTTGATGAAAAACTCAACATGAGCTGGCAATGTGTGCTCACAGCCCAGAAAGTCAATCATGTCCTGGGCTGCATCCAAAGCAGCACAGGCCGCAGCAGGAAGAAGGAGGGGACTCTGCCCCTCTGCTCTGCTCTGGTGAGACCCCACTTGAAATGCTGTGTACAGTTCTGGGGTCTCCAAAACACAAGAAGGACATGAATTGTTGGAACAAGTCCAGAGGAGGCCATGAAGTTGGCAAGAGGCCTAGAGCACCTCCTCTACGAAGACAGGCTGAGAAAGTTGGGCTGTTCAGCCTGGAGAAGAGAAGGTTGTGGAGACCTCATAGTAACCTTCCAGTATCTGAAGAGAGCGTACAGGAGAGCCAGAGAGGGACTCTTTGTTAGGAACTGTAGTGACAGAAGGGGGAATGACTTCAAACTGAAAGAGAGGTTTAGCTTCAATGTCAGGAATTCTTTACTGTGAGGGTAGTGAGGCACTGGAACATGTTGTCCAGAGAAGTTGTGGATGCCTCATGCCTGTAAGTGTTCAAAGTCAGGTGGATGGGGCTCTGAGGAATCCGGTCTAGTGTAAAAGGCTGGAATTAGATCATCTTTAAGGTCCCTTCCAACCCAAATCGTTCTACGACACACAGTCGTAACACATATTATAAACACTGTATGAAGTGCTCCGCTACACTACAAGCTATGCTGAAAATAGTCATGCAGGTGAGAAACTGCAACACCCCGTGTGCTGCGCTTTGCCTGGCAGCTGCTGCTGCCAGCAGCTCACACATGTTGTGATCTATGACTTGGAGAGCCAGAGGTACCAGTGCACAGAGCTGCTGTGTAACAGAGGTGAGAACAGCAAGTCCTGAGCAGCTTCACTGCAGAACCTTGATTACAAAGAGAGCACATTCAGCTCTGCACTGCTGGGTGCACTAGTTAATGCTAAGCCCAGAATTTGGGGTCATTCACTGATCATTATGACCATCTACCTCAGCAACCTCGCTGTGTATGAGCAGAGTACACACTATCTGCAGACAAAGACACATCCCTCCCTTGCCTTAACAGGTTCAAGCTGTGAAGGAAGGGCTCAGGCAAAGCAGCAGAGCAGAGACAGGACCATGAGCAGAGGTAACTCCTGGATGCTGCACTCTCTCAAGAGGAATGAGGACCGGAAAGGAGTCCAGTGGTCTCCCCAGTCTGAAAAACTACAGGTGGAATACTCCACAACATTTCACTGAAAGGGGACACACAGTTGCCTTTCTCAGTCTCAGGAGAACAGGCATCAACTAACAAAAACACTGTGAGAGCCCACTGATTCTGTTAGTCTGATTTTCCAGAAACTCACAAAGATTCTGGCTTCACTTTTGACACCAACAGGACAGCGTGTCACAACCATGACAAACGACTGCTCTGAAACAAACCCCTTTGGATCATGGTATCACAGAAGCAATGTCAACACTGGAAGATAAGAAACTCACTGGCAAGCACCTAGTGAGTGACAGAGAAGTGATTGCAGCTAGTGCAAGTCATGAGAGGGAAAACCTGGATTTACTCTGCAAAATGCAGTCAGATGATAGGCAGCCAAACCATCTTACCTTTTAATCCTTGTCTCATACTCTAGTTTTTGCTTGACCATCTCTTGCTTCAAGCTGGACACCAGGCTGTGCAAAGCACTGTGGTTGTTGGTACTGTTGGGCACAAACGTTTCACTGTTATCGCTGCTGCTGGTGGCTCGGCTGCTGTGGCCCCCCACACTCCTCCTGTCACTTTTGTTCTCATAGTCACCCGGGTTAGAGAGGTCTTCATGTGGTGGCCCATCCAGCACAGAGTCTTCAAAGTTACCCGCGTAAAAGTCCTGCTCAGGGCAGGTGGTGGTGGATGACCGACAGGAGTTGGAGTGCTCCGGGAGGGATATTTCACAAGAGGACGTTGACCAGGTGGCACTGTCCACACTCTGTTTGTCATCTGAGTTCACCATAGAGAACTGCTGGTGCACATTGTCGTAGGTGGAAAGCCTGTTGTGCTGGCCTGACTCGCTCACCGACGGCTCCTTCTGCTTGTTGTCCCTCAGAGTGACGTAGCCATTGGGCACCCAGCCCGGGCTCCGGCTGCTCAGGGTGTTGCTGTGCCCGTCCGTGCTGGACACCCCCATCCGCACCCCTCCGTTCTGCACGCTGTGTGTCCCCATCTTGGTCACCGGCCCCTTCAGGGACGACGTCCTCCTGGTTTGCAGGGAGCAGTTTGGCAGGGTCTGGCTCTTCTCGGGGCCCTCCACGGAGCTGCTGAAGGACCCGTTGGTCACGATGCCGCTACCTTTATTAAAAGCGGGATTTTTTTTCACCATGAGTGGTGGGCTCCTGGTGACATCTGGTTTCTGGACGCTGTTCCTGGGGCTGTTTGTCTTGCTGCCTGGCAGAGCCGTCGGAGACTCACAGTCCATGCTTCCCCTTTGGGGAGACTCGGGCGTGTCCCAGGAGCAGCGCCTCACTGCCGACTCCTTGGTATTGTTGTTCTCTCTGTTCTGTAGCTGCCCTGTAGTCGTTTTCTTTGGAATTTCATTGTTGTTGTTGCACACCTCAGGTCCCATCTGAGGGTCTGCATCCTTGGGAAACAGCTCTTCATGTTTGCTAATCATCACTGACATGAGCTGCTGGACTACTACTGTACCTGAAAGGAGACAGCAAGCACATGGTCATGATGGCCTGTTTTATTTAAGGCATAAACACACTTTATCCATCAGATTCCACAAATAATAAACATTCAGTTTATACAAACATTTACACAATGCATCCATCCGTGTAACACTCTGAACGTTTAACAAGACCGAAGTGCCTCTTGGCTACAGGGCCGTATCAGCATTACCTCTTCCTTCCATCACACCAAGCCAACAAGGCCTCACAGACCCCCAAAAACAATGGGAACATTTGCAGAGAAGCTGTTACTGTGACAGGAACTGCACCCCATGAAGGCCACAGAAGGAGATGAGTTGCAAAGGGTAACATTATCCTAAGTGATGTCTTTCTACTCAATGTGGCGATCATTTTAAATCCGAAGTCTTATTCTGGCCCAGCACTCGTGTTTAGTAGTTTAACAGCAAATGGGCAGGCAAGGGATTTGCGCTGCTGGAACACAGGCATTTTAGTCTTTTGAAGCAAAACAGTGCAGTAATGAGACAGAATTAATTTAATCTGAATGCCTTTAACAACTCCAAGGTGAGACTATACGCAGCCAGGGAACTCTGCCACATTACAGCACGCTATGGAAGTAGTGCAGGACCACAGCTTGCTACTTCCTGTAATAAATGGCTACCTTTCCTCTTAAAGAACAACCCCTTGGTGTGCACACCACTTGACTGCACTGTAATTTACACACTAGCATTTAAAACTGGACTTGGCACGATAAAGATGTACGACTCTGTTTTGCTAAGCAGACACTCATTAAGGTTTATTAAGAATATTTCAGGAACAAGGTCAAGGTAGTTATAATAACCACCTCATTTTTAAACTGCTAAAAAGCTTTCAGAGGCATGCTGTGCTCTACTAATCAATAACTTCCCACTGTGCAAAATCATTTCAGATCAACTCCTCTGTAATACTCTGGATTTTTATACCCCACCCTTTTAAAATACAAATACCAACAGCCAATTCAACGTGGGTACTCAACAACATACTTTTTAAGTGTTCTCATTTGTTTGTTTGCTACAGCAAAATGATAGATTAGAACTAAGCAGCAGGAAAATTAACTTAGTTATTTCTCCCATGGCACAGGTAGCTGCATTGCTTCTGAGAACACCACTTGTTAAGTGCAGAACTTTACTACAAACATTGCATTGTCCTCAGGCAACTTTTATGACTGCATTTGACAGGAAAAAATTTCCCCATGGTTGGAATTCTGGAAGAAAATATCTTGAGTCAAACAAAACCAACTCCTCATCCCCATTACACAGGTATGGTTACCCACAGCTGCATGTTTGACTTTGAATGATTGTCCAAGAAAAGCACTCTGTATCTTCCAAAAAGCAAAGAGCAATGAAGAAGGGTGGCCCTGAGCACCAATCAATGTACAGTCTTTGTTAGAAGTCCTCACATATTTAAGAATGTGTAGCCCAATTGCAAATCAGCATGGTCTTATGCCAAATCTTAAAGCTATGCTTGAAAGAGGTCATAAATCTGCTTCATCAAACCTGTTTCTCATTAATTAAAAAGGTATATGTGTTTTCCTACAGAGATTGTAGTATCCATCCCATTTCCTACAGCAGTCACCATCAGTTTAATGCTAGGGCTGTTAGTAAGTAGGCTGGAGAGTTGCTCAGACAGCATCCACAGATTTCATATGATTTGGAAATGCCATGTTTCTGTTCACAACAATGTAGTCATTGTGGCAAGAATGAAAGGGAAGAAGGAGGGAACACAAGACTTGAGAAAAACAAGTAAATGAACAAGGTCTATGGGGAATTGTTCTATCTGGGGAAGAGAAAAAGCATCATACTGGAAAATTACACTCTCAAATAAACTAAGAAAACTGCATTTTTTAGCTTGGATAAAATATTCAGTGTACAGTCTGTGTACAGCCCTAATTTCCAAGAAAGTTAAGTAAATCCTACCCATTAATCAAAACATGTTTGAAAGGAGAAAAGGCATCAGGTACTTTATGGAGAATTAAAGTCACTAAGATGAAACCTAGAAGGAAGTTACAGGAGATTGTCTTTATCTTAATCACAGCAAAATGCTACAGCTGAGCATGGCTGTAAGGGAAGGCAGCTGGTAAATTGATTCCTGTTGTTCAAGGAGGCATGTAACACACAACTGCCTCGTGGGGGTTCTACACGGGTCACTGCAGTGTGAACCTGTACTTTTCTTCTCATCCTCCAGAACCACAGGTAAAATATTAACTGCACTCCAGCTGCACGTGCTGAATAAGAACATGCCATGTTTGCAGGAAGTTTTGAGAGAAAAGGTGCATGTTTAGTGAAGTTGCCAGGGCAGAACAATCTCATGCGAAGTCCGTTTGCACGTTTCAGTACCCTTCACAGTAACCTGCAAGGTTTAACCCAAAAGCTCATTGAGGGTGAAAATTTGTGTGTCTATAAAACAGATGTATGGAACTTACTGCACACGGGCTGGTATTGTGCTGTTAAATAATCCTAAAGACATTTCTTCTTTCTACTACAAGTTATGTACAGTAAGCTCACCCTCCATGATGGTCAAAGGATCTTCCACTTTGGGGCGAAGGATGTTGGGGCCAAAAACGGTGGCCAGATTTTGCACACTCATTTTGTTTACACCTGAATAGGACTGGACTTCATCAAGGAATCTGTGGAGAAGAAACAGGTCCTTAAGAAACATTTAAAAAGGAAATTAGAAAAAAGTCAACACATGTGATTGTTTCTTAACATAGTTTAAGTATTGCATTCCAAATGCAAACCAAGCCAATAACTGCAGGTAGAAATGGGAAAAATAGGGCTCTCTCAAGAGGACAGTATACATTAATTCCTGCTTTCCTGTATTGCTTGCGGAGTGCAGCCTGCTAATGAAAGAAAAGTCACAACTGTGCACCTTGACAGAGCAATTTACTAATTAGTCATGCAGTGAACTTACAGGTTTAGAGCCCTGAGTTCACCAGTCCTCCAACTGTGAGTACAATGTTTTTCCTTCAGGGCCCATACACAGCAGCTTCTCTGTCAGCTCACACTTATAAATACCATTGTGATACTCTTGCCAGAGCACTTACCTACAGATGTATTTCAGCAGATTATAATTGACAGCTGGCAAGCTCTTCACTTGCTTCACCAGTTCTTTCAGGCCCTAGAAGTGGTTTAAAGAAAACAAAGAGTGAGTAAGCAGTTTTTTAATAGTTTACCAGAAAGTAACAAAAAAATGTTAGCAATTCCAGTTACAAGACAACAAACACATTACTGAAACTGCACTGTTAAATACAGGTTATGACCAGGAACAGCTTGTAGCACCCGTTTTGGATTTGGCTAACAAAGATTAGCTCTGAAAAAACCCAAAAAAATAAATATCTTGGTTTCATCATGTCTTTTCTTTTTCTTTCCCTCTTTTTTTGACCTGCAGCTCCATTCCTCCTGCTGATAACAAGGTTGAGGCCTCCAGGAACTGTTCTGGTTTGAACTAGCTGGCATTTCCTATGAGAAACTACTTGGTTATTTTACCCAGTCTCTTTCATGCAAAATGCAAGCTGTTGACTACAATGATGTTTACTTGAACTAGACTCAGTGACATGGAAAAAATACAGCTAAGGTTACGCTACACACCTTTATTTAGACTTCCAAAGGACCCAGGTGGCAACAATTTTCATATAAAAACTGCTTCAATTAATAGATTCACATTTAAATTATGACAATCACCAGCTTCTCTCCTCCTGAAAATCGGAACAGCCGTTTATTTCAACTTACTCAAGTTACCAACTCACCGTTTCCTCCTCCTTGCTGAGCATTTTGGCACAGGAAAGAAAATCTTCGTACTTTGCATATGGTATGACTGGTTCTGGGAGCTCCCTCAGGTACAGCTTAAGCAGTGAAGCCACTGTGTGCACATCTGTATTGCTGTGGGGTTGGAATACAAGAACTCATTAATGTGAATCAGGATGATACTGTGAGGCTGACAGGCTAAAAACTGCCAGTTTTTCATTGTCACCCCAGATTTTACTCATCAGCTGTGTATTTTACAGATCCCATCAATGATCTGTTTTTTGTTGGGTTTTTCTTGTGCTATAAAGAACTTAGGATACCCACAGGCAAACGTCTGTCACCTGTGGTGATTTATTAATATAAATAATTACACATAAGGCCCTATTTGCAGGCACAGGTATTGAGGAGACTGGCTCTCGCTGACAAGCATCTCCCTTCAGACATGCAAAATCCATCTTAAATGACGCTTTTCACCCTCACCTGAGCCAGAAACTAGGCATTACATTTACACAGTGGAGATTACTCTCCTACTAGAGATGGCCTCAGCTCCCAAAACGTGCCCAGCAATACAATTCCACTGTATCACCATCTCGCCTGGTATCAGCATTAAGGAAGCAGGTTTTAAAGGAAACCATATATACCACAGGTGTTTAGTTGAAGCTTATCCATCTGAATTACAGCTCTTCCCTGGCATTAATCTTTTCCCTATGGGCTCCCACAGAATGACTACTGTGCCTTTTAGCTATACTCTTACACTGAAAATCTGGACATACTTTACACAAAGGATCACAAATCCCTGGAAAATGAGTTTTATCTCAGTCCTGTACTGAATAAGCTAAGGCACCAAACAGCAAATGTCTGAATGTCTGAACAACAGGTAAAATTACAGGGCTGACAGTCAAAGACCTGATAGGACATGTGCTTTCCCATAACTACACTTTCAGAAACTTAAGGGGGTTTTTTTGGATACAGCTAGTAGGAGCCTTGGCTGTTTATCAGGCATACTAGAAGTAAGAAGATGGGGAGCAGGATCAAAATCACAAGTCCAGAGTATGCCATCACACTTGCTTAAATGTTTCTGTGGTGTGTAAAGTTACCTTCTGGTAACTTAGGAGTGCCGCTCTGAAAATAAGTAAGTAGAAATTAGATATAAGGCACAACTTGGCATGAAGAAATCTCTCTTGCATTACGTCTGACTCCATCTCTGGGTTTAGCTACTCAGACATTTATTCAAATCCTTACTGGAATGTTCTACAGGCTTTCCCTGGTTCAGATAAAGAGTTGTACTGCAAGCTGCTGTCTTTCCCTCTGATTCCTGAAAGACCAAAAAAGACGACACAATTTTGCTCATTTCATTAATAAGAAACAGTAAATGCACACACATTCCTACAATGTGCATTATTATGTATTTTCCTTCTCTTTGAAGACTTCAGACATAGAGTATGTTTTAAACTCACAGTGTCTCAAAGGGAGCCATTGGTATTTGATGGACTTAAGCTTTGCTAGAGGTATGTTAATCATTATTTTGGAATAATCTGTTAAAACAGTAATGGCTTTTACTAAGTTAAATCTTAACAAGAATGGTGGGAGCAACCTCAGAGTAATGTGGTGTGGTATGGTATGTTAAAACACAAATAGAGAGATGATAAAGCTCTGTATATATTTAAATGTTACCCACCACCCATCTCCTCAAAATGAATTTGCAGAAAACACTTCTACTTCAATCATGAATAATTCCCAGCCCAAATTCCAGAGAGTGTTTTCTAGAGAAACTCCATAAAGCACTAATGCAAATCCACATTTTTAAAGAAAGTTCAAATTCTAATCTCTTGATTGCATCCCTCTGTTGTAGAGTGGCTTGAATCCAAAACAGTGTTTACCCCACCACGCTTTTTGGATGCATGTACAACAAACGTGGGGGACTACTAACATGAAACTAGTCATGACTGTACTCCTGGGTGAGATTTCAAATGCTAGCTCAGATTTGGCTTCAAACCTTTCTGTTCTACCTATTCCCAATCCAGATGCCAATGAAGCCAAATGAAGCTCTCCTTGACATCCTGACTGACAAAACTCTTTACAGCCTGCACAACCCCAGGGCTTAAAACCCAGACCCCAGTGATCTCTCAGGTAGTTGCCTGCACATCTTGCTGCCATCAGTGCTACTTTTTAGAACACAACCACGGCACACACACCCAGGCAGGTGCCACTATTCAGCCTGACCCAAGAAACAATTTTACCGAAAGACCTTTCGTTTCCCAAGTTGTCAGTGCATCAGGAAAGGAAAAAGGCAAATACAGAGGGGAATACTTTAGCTAGTCAGACTCTGAAGGAGAGCAGCAGCCACAATTGTGAACTGGCAGCCTTAGGACAGGCCCTGGAGACCCACGTGAAAGAGGGCACAGATCATCTGCCTGCAGAGAATTACACCAATCCTTGGTGTGGAATACTTGTTCCTAGAAGGCACAGCAGCTGGAGGATAAAAAGGCTGAAGAAAGGAACAAAAACCCTGAAAATGAATGCAATTCATAAACTTTCTCCTTCCAGTGTGAAGTACTGAGAGATTATCACTGTGAAGGGTTAGCTGAGTGCCAGAGATTGTGGCTCTACCACGGAAGAGCTGAGAGGGAAATTGGAAGGCAGAACGCTGAGGAGGAAGGAAAATAGCAGGAAGTGGTGTGCTCTCAAACTAACCTCCTGGAGCACATGCTGTACACGAGTATACAGAAAGGTGTTCTGTAAACTGGGGTTAGAAACCCAGGCCACAATTAATAGGCAGGGACACATACGCAATATTTTGAACTAATTTTTCTTAGCATTATTTTCTAAGGCAATACCACAGTCTGCCACGAGATGGTGGGATAGCAAAGTAAGATCTTGAAACATTTGTTTTGTTATGCTTTTTTCCCTAAACCGTACTGGACCCCTTCTTAGGACTTAATCTACCTGTACCAAAATTACTATAAAGATTTTGGCAGCACAAACAAATATACATACACAGACATACTGCCTGCCAAGCTCTTTAAGAATTAGATTTTAAAATTCTGTTTACCAACATGTAGACAGAAGCTAGTAAATTTCTTCTGTGAGTGCAACTATGGGTATAAAAATGTCGATATTCTTATGATAATGTAACAAAAAGAGTGTTTCATAGAATCTGAGGCTTGTTCAGACCTTGCAGTCTAGTATTATTTTTTCCACCTTTTGCTTCAATCACAGAGGAGAATTTTAAAGTATCAGACTTCAGTCCTAACCCATCTGTATTTTAGGTGTTTCAGTCCACAAACACCACTAAGCACATTTCAGCCACAGAGGACAGCTGTTACTTTCAAAGAACTGCTGAACTGCAAGCTCTCTGGAGGACTGGGAGCATTTATTTCCCTTTTCAGTCTGCAGTGTTTCACAGTCTAAGTCAACCAACAGCATTTATATATCTGCCTTGAGGACAATTTGTGTAGGTTTTAAGATGTGGATCTTTGTAGGCCTGTGGAGGACCTTTTCTTCATGGACTTTTTCCAGTTGATCAGTTTAAGACAAGGCAGAATTTTCCCCTTCAGCACAGGCCTTGCTTACATTCTAGGATCATTACAGCTACAGAAATTTAATGATTATACCTATCTTCATATTTCTTTTGCTATCTGACTGTGTAATATCAAAGTGTTTCATGATTAAACATTCATAATTAACACGATTAGAAGCATTCATTAATTTGTATTAAAATACAGTATGTCAATTCTGGCAGAAAATCCTCTGTTATCTAAATTGGAACAACTCTCATTAACCAAGGCAGACTTTCTCCAAGTGCACAATTATGAGCTTGAAATGGGAATGACAAAGCACAAACCAGGAAATTGAATGTAACACAGAAAGCATCAGCAAGCTCAAAATCAGTCTATTTCAGCACACTGTGGTGGGAAGTCTGAGAAAGATCACTTATCTCACTGAAATATTAATGCTGCTTTACTGCTGGCATTTCCGAAGGAGCCACTCCCCAACTCCACCACTGTTCATGCAAAGGCATGACGAATGCAAACGCGTCCCAGCCTCTCCTTAGTCATCAGACTACCCATATTCAAAGTCCATTCATCTGAACCTTGTCGTTAATATCTCTCGTGGCGTTGCTGTTTTGACAGCACTTTCCTTTGTGATACCACAGACACCCTGGAAGTGGCTGTCAGACCAATTACACAGCCCGGAGTTTTTGCCCCTCTCTACCACAAACAATGTTACTGAAGCCCAGCAGGTCACCAGAGATCCGGGCATAACCCTCACACTCAGACAAGCAGACAGCGTGTTCAGAGCGCTGGAGTCAGCGCTTCAGAGCGCAAAGCCAACAAGCCCCTCATAAAGTCTCTGAGAGGAAGTATTAACAAGGCAAGGTCACATTACAAAAAGATTAATGCTGTGCCAAAAATAGCTCTAGATCATGATGACACATAAACAGTTTGCATGAAGAACAAACAGTAGGGAACAACAAGCTGTGAGGCTATAATTCAATTTAGGAGTTCTGGTAATAAAACAAAGGAGAACATTACAGTTTGTGTACCAGTCTGACTGATTTGGGGAGTCAGGCTTTGGTCCAGAAATTCAAAAGGTCAGGTTAACTGGTTTCATGTCCTATGTGATTTTCCTTCCCCTGTGTGGCTATCTTCAAAGCATTACTCCATATAATTTTCCTACAAATTGCCTATCTAGTGCAAGCAGTCCTGTGCCTCATCTCAGTACCAGCTGAAATTCTGCCTTCGACTTGTGAAACACATATGAAAGCATTTACCATTTTAAGCCCTGAGTTGTCTCCTCCTCTCCTTGGTGCTGCAACGTCTGGCTCTAGTTTAAGTTAATACCTGATCTAAATTCTTTTTTTTTGGCTTAGGCAGAGAGATAAACCAAACCTATTCTGTACCTCTGTCCCTGTGCTCACCATTTTTACAATGCATGCTACCTTCCAGGGTCCACAAGGAATACTGAAGATTGGCAGACTCCATTTCCAAGTTAGACATCCACTGCAGTAATTGTAACAGCAGCCAATTTATTCAGGTTTTAAAAACAGCAATAAAGACAGCAATTTAGGACAAAGAAAAAGACAAACCCTACGGGGAAGGATGTTAAAAATTACTTAGACAAATACAGATCCTTAAAGAGAGACACAGGTGCTTTCAGGTAAGGTGGGCAGAGGTATAAGAAACAGATGGGTTCCCACTAGGAAAAAGATGTACTGGTTCCAGTGACTATGCTGGTCATTATTTTACCTCTTGTTGAGAAAAGCTGCTAAGTTTCTCCACGACTTTTCAGGGATTGCAAGCATATGTAAAACATGGAAAACCACTGCAAATAAACTACCTGTTCTTGTTTACTGGAAGAGAAGCCACACATTTTGCAACCCAGGTAAGAATGCTTGAAAAAAAACACTCTCTCAGACTTTCCACATAGCAACAAAATGTCATCCTTTCTTAAAGGTTACCATGGCTGTCTAAGAAGTGATTTGTCATTGGCAAATGAAATATGTGACTGCCTTTTTTTTTTTGTAAATCACAGCTGACAAACCAACCCATTTCTGAAACTGAAATTCATGCAAATAACTACAAATGTTCATTCACTGCCAATAACTAAAAACACTCTGAGGACACCAAATCCAACTAAAACACAACAGGACACCAATTAAACCGATTTAATGACCCTTGCAACACACTAGATGTGTCTCCTAATGTGTATTTAATTGCTAGACTAGGTCTTTAAGTTGTGCCGTATGTAGATGCTATTTCTGTTAGCTGGTTAGAAAACAGACTGGAATTGGAAAGGACATGGAAGTGGGTCCAGAGGCATAGCTGATGAGCAGATTGAGAAAATCAGGGAAGAAAGCCTGGAACAAGCAGAAACAAACAGGAATTTTCACAGGCCTAAGGCCATTTAGGTTTGGCAGGAACCAGCTTTCTAGTAAAACTTCACATAAAAATGTGGAGTTTTAGGGATTACTGCACTTTGCCAGTAGGAAGGCAAATGAAGCCCCTTCCTTGTCGTAAACCACCTGCTTCTAAACAAATTCTTATGTACAGGCTTGTATCTAGAAAACAAAGAACAATTTTTTATAACCAGCGATTTCTAGCTGGTGTCTGCACAGTGCCAATTCAGACTGTGGCCCCACTGAGACATGCCTCATTTCCCAGATTCACCAAAATTTTAAAGCATTCTTTGCCTCTGGAGGAGAATGAGAATTATGCATGTGCTCCTTCTCACCTTGAGGATATTACATTATTACCACCCTCGTCATTGTCTTGTTTTGCTTCAACAAACCCAGTGATAAAATGCACAGGAACATACCAGTTCAAATGCTGGCAGGTGAGCTAAGTAACTTTTAAACTCTTCTGAACTACCGAACTATATACATCAGTAATAGTCACAAAAAGCCAAACCACGTCTATCAATCACGTTAATTTTTTTATTAATATTTGTTTCAGTGACATTTCAAATATTTTTTCTCCCTGAGCAATCTTATCTCACATGTCATCTGGTAGTAATTGTGATGAACAGCAGATGGAAAGAGGTAATATGAAAAGAGAAATCCAATTTTGTACACCTCCTAGGTAAAAATTGGAGAACAAATCCATATGTTATTTTCCTTATGTGATACCATACTCTCTGGGCTAATTTTACAACACAAATGGTCGTAATTCACTTTGTATCATCACAAATGTATGATCTGTAAAGGAGATGATGGACTTTATAAGTAAAACATAAGCCACACAAGAAGAGAGAAGCAAATACCCCATGGAAAAAGAAAATGGATTCCCTGGAGGGGGCAATTTTACACAGGGGTGGAGCTGTACTGGAAATACCAAGGATATTTCAAATAGTAGCAAGCATGAGTGATTGCCCGCTAGTTCCTGAAAGCAAATTTCACAATATGTGCAGACACACTTAGAGTGAGGTATTTATTGATTTTTGGTTTTAAACTGACACACAATTTTGAGGTGTTGTATTTTTCTTCAGACAAAAGGCCTCAGCAGTTTCCAGTTGCAGCAGCTGCACTAACCTTTCCAATACTGTGAGAAATTATGTTCCAGTTTTCATAGGAGGTGGCCTGGGGTGTTGGATGTTTCAGATCAGATACTGGGTTTTCTCAGCCTGTGAGTTTGAAAAATTTTAAACTCTGGTTCCATTCACAAATCTTCAGCAACATCTTATTCCAACTATAAGATCAAGATCAAATTAATGCATGAAGCTTTTTGCCACTCTTCAACTTATCCCAGCCTCACTGTGTTTTTATAACTCACTTCAGCGTTGGAACATCCAGCTGCCAACTCATGAGAGAGCAACCATTTTTCAGATATGCTTTATGTTTCAAGACATGGCTGCATTTTCTTCTGAGCAAAGCCATTTCACTTCTTATTTCTAATTTACTGTATTTGTTCTGCGGTCTCCTTTGCCAAAAAGGAGCAGATAGGAAAGCAAGAGGGAAGAAAGAAGGGCAGGGTCTCCACAGAACCGTGGACTCTGGGCCAAAGAGCAGATCTGTGCCTGTGAACTTCATCTCCCAACACGTGTAAGGTGATTTAAGGTGTGCAACCATCCCAAAACAGAGATGACATTTTAAAGAAGTACTAACCATGGGTGTATGATCTTACCTTTGGTGTTGCTTTCAATTCTACATGTTATATATTTTACTGAATTGGCAATTTATCGCACAAAAATACACACAAGCCTACACCTATGTTTCAAAGCATCTTCACTTGTTCTAAAGTCTTTGATTTATGTGCAATTGCACGTGGAAAAGATGACAGTATGAAAAATGGCAAACTCCTCAGACATCAGCCCTCTGTGTTAGTTCCAACACCGACGACAGCAGCCAGCCTTTCTCCCAGGCAGAGCCGGTGACCCAGCACCGCTACGGAAGTGCGACCTGTATTCCATTGTGTTTCCTGCCCCAGGAACAAAACCGTCAGCCCTGCTCTAAATGCAAAAGTCTCTATTACTATTGATGTATGAGAACTGGCAAAATGTGAATTAATAAAGAGAACTGGGGTAGATTTCACAGTATGGGGCTTTTGGCTAATAATAACATGTAATTACAGATTAAATGCAGTGGATCTAGAGGTTCACCAGAGAAAATAAGCATGGATAACTAATATACATAGGTTTTTTTATCTACTGCACTTTTCATATTGTGGCCACTTTCCAAGAGCTCAACTTGCCAAATAGGCTGCATCAAACCTGGAAACCATGCTGCTGTTCAGCACAATGAAAGTTACCCCAAGCCAAGGTAATCACATAGGTGCTCTATAAACACTGTGAAATGAACTTCACCTCCAAAGTTTACAAATGAAGAAAAGGTTGGAGGAAAAAAGTAGATGCCCAGTGGAAACGCAAAGAGCAGAGCAGAGCAGAGTTCACATCTACTTGACTTCTGGACCACTGCTACACCTAAATCACACCTCTCCAAACTCAAATGTGAAAAAGTAAACAGGAAAAGTACCCTGCACAAGACATGCGGACATACAAGGTCAGTGTTCTATAAATTCTCAGCTTCAGAATCAGAACTGCAGGACCAGCAATTTTATAGGCAGCTCCTGCTGATGTTTCTAATTGCTAGAGTAGAAATTAAGTGCATTCTTCACAGCAGTAGCATGTAAAATCTCTTCTCCTTTTCATCTGCTAAAGCTCAGCCAGCATACCTGTACATGGTGCTCATTAGTGTGTCCTACAGATGTTGCTAGATAACCTTGAAAAAAAGAAACTGATGTGGCTGAGCCTTGGTCTCGTTTGTTTTGAATAGTCAGAACTTGTGCACTTCATTCAAGCTGTCCCTCTCAGTGGGGTGTTCCAGTACATCATCTTCCCACAGTTTGGGGGTGTCCTGTTTCCTTAAGCATTTCCTCCACAATTATTTGGCTTACAGGCACAGAAAAAAATAACCTTTTGTTTCTGCCATTTGCCTACTCTTTGGTATCTCTTTGGTAGAGACAGACGTGAGCAGTAATATTTATTGTAATGTTGAAGGAAAACTTACCCCAAAGATGCTTCTTTACAATTTTTAAATAGCTGCATGGTATTTTAACAGTGAGTATGTTACAAGCAATTATCAGCTAACACTGTCACTTCCCATAGTCCTCTGGCTCCATAAAGCCATTTACTTGTCAATTATCCTAACTCACCTTCAAATGAGAAACTAATAAACCTCATAGAAAGACAAGTCACTTTTCTTTTCCAGAGCATTATAAATTCTTGACTTTTCTTTTAAAGTGAGGGTCAGGACTGAGGAAACTGTTGGAGATGAAAGAGCATTACAGGTGTCTACCTTCTGTGCATCTGATACACAAATCTTCATGCTTAATGAATTTGCTCACTTCACAGGAATAGGAAATGGAGGAACCTAAATGATTTCCAGCAATCAGGTTCAAATTATGGCATGTTTTAGCACAAAAAGATCAAGCTACACTTTCCTTCCTGTTACTTGGATTGCTATCAAAGGTCTCACAAAATAAAAGCAATCTGCCTCTTCTTCCTAATTCACAGGGCCCACAATTGCAGTGAAGCATCCCAATGTCACTGTGGAGGTGTGGTATGGATGTCACTTAGGGCACACGCTGAGGACAACCACCGTTTAACAGTCTCTTGAATTGGAATTTCATTACCATCATATTCATATCAGAGCTAAAAGGTCTACGTGACATTCATAATCCACTGGTTCTGTTTCTCTGAATATGTGGACTACTGCTGTCAATGCTTGCAGGAAGAGAGCACAAAAATTAGTCTTACAGGAGACTAAAGGCACACATAGCTGCGTGAACAGGACTAGGTTTTCCCTGCCCCAAAAATTCTCATTAACTTGGTAAAACTGCATGAATATTGGAAGACAAATTGGACCTGGGCCCTCAAGACTTCATAGGTTTGTTAATATGGTCAGAGCGACTTTTATTAGAAGACCAAAGGTCCAGAATTATAAAGGAATACATAAAAGTATACTTCTCTTCCAGTCAGTTTTATAGATAACAGAACATACTGAGATTGGTGATCAGAGAAATTATTCCTTTGTGGAACTGACTAAATGCCAGCATAACCACTGCATCCCAAATGATATTAAGATCAAGGCAATCCAGATACTTTTGATTAAGACAAAACATTTGCAATACTTCTCCTAACCAGCTTTTCACAAAAGGAAACTCTCCAGAAAACGCTTTGAAATCAGACATCAAAGTCAGAAGAAAAAAGAAGACATTTTAGAGCGGTAATAGGAAACACACAGAAAAACCTACAAAAACATGTCATTCTCTCTGTTGCTGCCATGTGTTTTACAGCACCGTGGGTCAGCCAGCCCAGCACACGGTGTCCAGCCTAGGCTTCAGGGAGTGGGGAACAGCTGGAGGGTTTTACCTGTCAAAAGAAGGCTTCTCTCCACAGTCAAACGCATCCTGTAACTCCTTGACAAGATTAGCCTGCCCAGGCAGCCGGAAAAGGCCTTCTTCCTTCAGCCCGCGCTGTCGGATAAAATCCACGCACTGCTCCACCAGCATCGGGGCCAGGCGGTTCCCATAGCGCTTCTCGTACCGGACGGTGTCTTCCAGCTTCTGCCCAAAAATACCTGCACCAAAAAGAAAGGTCTGACTTGGCTGAGCATCACAGAAACATCTCAGGAGCCCACGCCTTCTGTTACAACCCACGCAATTTACAGGTTGTTTAAACGCCGGGACAATTAACCTTCTCCTTTTTCAACAGTAAAATGCTCAATTTCATCATAGACACTCTTATGGAAATATAGTGCTGACATATCTTACCAACAATGGTCAAAAACGTTATTGAAAATCAAACACTGGAAATTATTTGCAAGACCATAGGCAGCAAAAACACAGAAATAACACAAATAGGATTTTCTGTCACAAAAATTCTGATTCAGAAGTGATACATATCTCCATCTTTTTTGGTTAATATCTAATTATCTAAAAAAAAATTAAGTACTTTCTATATCAGTTCAAAAGACATATAAACATTATCTCTACACTTGAGGGGAAAAAAGATTTATAAATATAACTCAGCATTTTGTCCCTACTAAATTATATTACTATTTCATTCTCAAAATAGACAATTATAATTCCTGTTATGTATTACCGATTGCATCACCACCATCTGCTTTAGCAATAATAAATTTTGTGTAATGAAAAGAAGTTCCTGACTTGAAAGGTGAAATATGTCAGATGAACTGCAGGAAACTTGCATTTGTCCTTAAGCTCAGAAAAACACTGAGGTTTTTTGACAGAATTGACTTCAACTCTGATCTCAAGGTATCATTGCTACCACTGGAATGACAGCTACTCTTTATGACTTATTTTGCCTCTCCCTTTCCAAGTGCAGAGCAACACAATAATGTTCAGGCTTGTCATCTGTGATGGAGGCTCCCTCTTGAGACCACTACTTGCTGAGCAGAACTGGGGCTGAAGCAAGGCAATTCCATTTCTATATATAGCAAGACAATGAATAGTTCTAAGGCAGTCACTATAGGAAATTAAAGACTAAATGACTACTTCACTTTTGCAATGACATATACCAGAAAGAAGAAAAAAAAAAAAAAAGGCAGTAATTCAAATTGTGCCCTTCACTGAGCACACAGTTCCTGCTGGTTTAAAAATACTCAACAAGAACAGTTGTTTTGGCTTGCTTTTTCTGAAGAAAGCCCGAAGTCAAGCCAGATAGCTTTTGATTTTGACCTAAAAACTTCATTCACCCATAGATTACAATTCAGATTGAAGCATTCTTCAGGGTAACCTTTAATGTGTACACCTGTCCTTTAACAGCAAGGTAAGTTACACCTCAGCTGTAGGGGGGGACAGTTGCCTTGCATATGCTCGAGGATGTCAGGGCAAGTGTCAACTTGACCATACTGAAGGTCTGGCGTTTGTATTTAAAAGCAATTATTTTTACTGCAATTTTTACTGCAGCACAGGAATTAACTGAAGGGAGTAGATGATGTCCTGCTAAGACATCCAGAAAGTCTCTGATTTTGTGTATTTTGTGATTTCGATGGCACCTGCACTTGTGGATGCCAAAACCAGCAGCTGGTAAGGGGAATGGACATCACACAGTCACTCTTTATTAGCTCACTTTTTTTTCCATGTTGTACAAGACCCAAAGCCCGATAACAGCAGTTAAAGAAGGAATTTTTACATTTCAGAGTCAAGCTTAGAATGTTGATTGATGTAGTGTCCACAAAGTTTGGGTCCTTCAGGCTGGCAGAGGAGTTAATTACATATTCTTAATTCTTACATACCTTCCTAACCCCCTACAAGCTGCCTGTGGGGATGGGAGGAGTATTAACTGCATTTGCATTACCTCTATTTGTCTGAGTTAAGGATTGAAGCTGGTCAACACAAGGAAAATCCCCAAGTCCTCCCATTTGCTACAGCCTCCTTCTCAAAATAGTGGAATTACGGAGGAAGATCCACTGAAAGTCAGTTAAGGAATCTGTGTGATTACAGGAGTCTGGGGATTTCGAAGTCCTTAATATACAAGAAGGCTGCTGTTCAACGCCTCCGAGTTTGTCCCTTTCCATGGCTAAACAAGCCCCACTTTCTCTGCATCTCCTCAAAAGGCATGTGCCCTAGCTCCCAAACACCTTAATGATCCTGTACTCAACTCCCTCCAGTATTACCTCCACCTCATGGTTTTGGTGGGGGGTTTTTTGTTTCTTTTTTTAAAGGACACAATATTCGGAATATGGGCTAAAAAACATGAAGCAGAGAAGGTCAATCACTTCCCTCCTTCTGCTAGCTCTGCTCCTGCTGATACTGCCCAGACTGCTGTCAAATGTTCCTTGCTGCCAGGTCCACTGCTGGCTCATGTCCAGCTTACCGTCCCCCAGGGCACCTAGGTCCCTTCCACCGAGCTGTTTTCCTGGGGTTATTCCTTCTTAGATGCAGGACTTTGCCATCCTATTCCAATTTGCCCTAGGAACACACAGCCTGAGCTTTCTTGCAAGAACCCATGAGATCTCCTAGTCTCAAGCACAAGACTTTTTGCCTCTTTTCAAACAAAATCAAAAGGATATTCCAATTATACCATTACAATGTACGTGTAATTACAACTCATGCCCACTGATAGTACAATTAGTATGAATTAAGCTTTGTCCTTCTGGCTATACCTTCTTCTCACCATGCTAACTCTCTTTAATCAGCCACGTGCATATTGCAGTTTACATCTGCAGGAGAGAGTAAGTTCTTAAACCTACCAGAGTGCTTTGAAACTCCTATTAATAATGACACTGCAGTCAAAACACATCACTTCCTACTAACACATTTTTTGGATGCTGCCTTTTTTTTCAGTTCATTTTAGAATTGGTTTTCAAAGCATATCTAATAGATAATGAATAAAATCAGAATAAGGGCATTTTGCGCAGTGGGAGCAAAAACCCTTGCCATATTATTATAAATTGCTGATGCACCGTAACACAGAATGTATTGAAAACAGGTGGCAACCATAAAGCAATAAGATGTCTGTGACTAGAATGAAACACTACTTTTTAAGACAAATAGAAAGTAACAAGTGATTCATATATGAAAGCTGACATAAATTAATTGCATGGATAGGACAAACTTGGCGCTGTATTGCAGCAGAAAATTACAGGTACTGTATGAAGAAAATCTTAAAAAACATCTAACCAAGGGAAAATAAAACCTGGGATGAGAGGTAACCAGAAAAAAAGAAAAAGAAAATTAGTCTAAACCAGAGCTTAAAAGTTCTTGGTTCTGGTCCCATAAGTTTTTACACTTTTCATCAAATTGTTTCTGCTACTGTCTACAATAAGGGAAGTTGTAAATGAAGCAACTTCATTGAGACTTAAAATACACATAATTAGAAATGCCTGAAGGAGAGACAGAGTAACCAAAGCAGTTGTCTCAGATTTGACAGATCTGATTTCAGATCCAACACAATCCTCAGAACACAGCTGCATCAAGTCTGGCCACAGATATATTTTCACAGGGGTAGGTGTACATCCCAGATCCTCACATGGAAGAGAAAGCCTCAGGGACTTGGCTCCCCATCCATGTGAATAGTGAAAATACCATATTGAACTCACAGGCATGAGGATCTCCACACTCAGCTTTGTTAAGCTCAGAGCTAATGTGTCAATTCCAACAACCATGCAATAACCTCAAGTTAGGGCCTAAGTTTCATGAAAAATCACTATGTCACACCCTGAAGTGCTTCTGAAGTCACCATTTACTACTCTCTGCATTCTTCGCTTTGTTTGGCATTGGAATTAATCTCAGGCAGCCTTGGGTTGGCGTCAAGGTGTAAGCTGAACCTCTCCAAAGGAAGCATCTCCTCCACCTAACAGATGTAGAACACCGCACCAGGCTGCACCTGGCCGTGAAAGGAAGCAGTCATGAAAAGCCTGCACAAATACTGACTTCAGGTTACAGACCTGCTGATGCCTTATGGCAAAGGCACCCTGTTGCCAGGGGCAGGAGTGGCAGAAACGCGACAACTCTGCTTCCACATCACGTTCTCATAGCTTTTACCTGGCTCACCATCCTTCTGGTGCCTGCTAGGTGAGGTGCACCTCCTTCCACTGCGCCCTTCTCTTAGGTCACAACTAACTACTACAGAGATATTGCAGATGAACACTTTACAAGCATTAGGAGGTTGACTGCTGGGAAGCAAAGGCAATGCTGTGAAGAACTGCAGTTGCAAACATACAATTTACCTTAGTGATTGGAAGAGACAATGGTGAACACTATCAGATATAACCAGAGACTAGAACATAACCAAAATCACAGAGGTAATTTCAAATGCTGTTTTTTATGGGTAAATTTCCACTACTGTAACTAAACAAGAATATCTCTGTTGGAGAAGGGACTAAAAGAGAGCCCTCGTAACTCATGTTATAATCCGAACTCAAGTTCTCATCCTAAATCTCAGTGTCTCCAACATCCAGAAATGCACAGATGCACAAGAGCTGACCTGTGGCTTGGTTTATCCTTGGGATAGGGTGCTAGAGGGGAAACAAATAAATCAACAAGAAACCATGAGATTCAGAATAGCAGCAGCTTGGCTTCCCCACAGCTGGTGGAAGGCAGGGAAACGTACAGGATTCCAGTTCTGACCAGTCATTAGATTTAATCAGCAGAACTGTTTTTTCAGAAAGCCCTTGCAGGTCTTTAAAGCTATATCCAATTAGGCCAAGATCACGCATAACATCAAAGAGGAAAATCACATGCTAGCAAAGGGCATGCTGAGCAGTTATTCATTAACTAGAACATTCCCGTGGCAGAAGTTTTGTAAACATTTTGAAAAACTGGATTTCCATGCTTTACAGATAGCCAGAAACCTTATGAAAAACACTACACTGCTATATGCAAATTCTGCATATGCCTACTTAAGAGTTGTGACAGCACTGTGGTATTTTTCATGGTCCATATTCACAGTTAGAGTATGGCTTTAAAATCTAAGAATACTATTAGTCAATTATTTCCTTAGCTCACTGAACACAGGCAGGGGTCACATCTCAAGTCTATTGACATCTGATTCAGGAAGAAAAAAGGAGAAAAATCTAGGCAGCCATTCTGCCATTTTGCTCCATAAGGAATAGCTTGAAATAAGGAATAGCTCAAAAAACCCCACGTGCCACTCTAGATCTACCACAGCACACACACTCATGAGCCAGAAGGTTTCACACAGTAAAAAAGCACTGAAGGGTGATGTTTTCATGGATGGCCCACGCATGTACACATGTTCTCCTAATGTGCAGCAAGGGATCCTGGTGCTTCCAAAACAAGTTCTGGTTTTAAGGCCTGTACTGGATCAGAAAGGGTCAGTTAAGGTCAAAGGAACTCAGCTTAGAATCTGGATGTGAATTTTAAGCATCTCTCAATTCTTCGTCAGTAATTCATTGACAGAAAATAACAGATGAGATGAATGGCTTTCAACAGCAGGGCTGGGAACAAAGATCCTGGAATAACACAAAGAAGTGGATGCCACAGCCACATAACACCTAATATGGAGTTTTAAATTACTATTTCCTATCAGCTTTCTGTTCAGGTGTTCCCCAGCAGTAACTGCTGCTTTGAGTGATCACAAGCAAGGAATATTTCCTTCTTCTCTACAGAATTTTGTCATGTACAGGAGAGAAAAAATCCCACCAAAACCGGTGGCAGCAGAATTTTGTTCCTGCCTGAATCATTTTCATCCCTTCGAGCCTTCTCCTACCCCCCAGTCAGGGTGATGCAGAAAAGCAGGCAAGATAAACACCCACCCTGGAGTTCAGAACACCCGAATAACCTCCTCAGGAAAAAAAACTCTGAAATAAGAGCAAAACTGGACACAGGAAAGAAAAGGAGGCAATTCTGAAAACAACATCAGGAACTTGTCAGAGCTGACCACACCAGAGACTGCCCTACTTTTCTGGCCACAGCTAATGCCACCTCCTCCTCCAAAACTCTTCCCACCCAAATTCACCATGTTGCTGAATGTTCTCACCACTGCATGCCACCTTCAGGTACTGCTTTCTCCACTTCCCCTGCATGTTTTCTCAGGAGGTTCATGTGGTGATATTTAAACAGAGAGCATCTTCTCTAAGCTGGAGTTCAAAGATGCTTGGCTCTGTCTCTGTTGAGATGCTGCCCTGCGGGCACTGACTTGTCCTATGACAGGATCCCCAAACAAGTCTGACATCTAATTTTTGCGTGCCCAGCACAATGGAACTTTTATCTTGATTTCCAGGAAGGGTTCTACACCTGGTATCAGTGGTGAAGATAACAATGTCATGATTCCCTTGTAGTTCTTCCCATGACTAGCCAATGGTTTTTCCTGGTAATTTTATTTTCTGCATCATGTTGCACAACTTAGAAATAACTGATCTGCTTTATGCAAGCATAGACCAGGTTTGCAGAAGGCCAGTTTTGCCTTTTTTTATACTTAGGTATACAATCTGCAAATGAAGATTATAGTAATTAAGTAAACCAATTAGTAAGACAAGTGTAGTTAGCCTCAGTTGCCAGTGCAACCATAACAAAGGCTTGACTGAGTCCAGTTAATGTTCATCTTTCTGCTGACTTCAGTGGGACCTGGACCTAGTTAAATATGCCCCCAGCATTCTGCAGATCTGATCCAGGGCCTTGTGACAACACTCTTGACAGAAAATGCACATAAGAAAGCAACCAAAGCAGATGGTACCTAAAAGAAAGCAAACTGGCATCTTCACCTCCATCAGTCCATCCCCTGCCCCAAGCGCTCCAGCTTCACTTGGAGTTTTAGACATGGAGAGTTTCTGTATCAGAACATGTGGGAAAGAACCAACAGCTGAAGCTCTTCTTGGAACAGCTAAGGTTGTATCCAGGCACAAAGGCAGCTGCCTGCAAAATTATCAGTTAATCCTTTATTCAACTTCCAAACATTTCTCAAATAGTTAAAAAGGTATAAATGGGGCACAGGCAGCTCTAACTCACACCAGCACCTTGAAATGCAATACACATGCACATCCTCCTGGCCAGCCTCCAGCAGGGCTGAACTCCAGCAACCAAGGGCCTTGGGGAGGTGGGGGCAGGGGGCAAACAGCTTCCAATGCTATCTCAGCTGCATGTGATATCTGATCTCTGCAGCAGTTCTGCAGTGAGCCCCTCACTGGTTGTGATCCTTCGTTCCAAGACATCGCCCCTGACTGCCTGCTCACACAGCCCTCAAAAGCAGTGATGTCACTACATCACTGCTGAGGCTGGGGAGCAAAGAGCTGCATGGTCTTGCAAAAGGACAAATGGCAGCCTGGAGAACAGCTGAGGAAGGAGCAGGAGAAGAAGGTGATAGAATTTGTGTAAGCCCTTGTAAAATAATTTCTCGTGCTTCAGAACGACATGACAATTTAGCCCTGTCACGCTTGGATTTCTCAGTCCAGTAGAGCTTTTAAGACAGCACTAATACCCTCTTCCCCCATACAAAGTTTTTGTCCTTGTCATGGAGACAGTTTCTCCCCACTCATCCTAAGTGCTGTGGCACCTTATCACCACTCGTCACACCTCTTTCTCAGACATGTGTCTCCCTTCCAGTGCTTTCAGCTGACATATTATGAAATCTAGCCTTCTCTTTGCCCTTTTTCCCCTGACCACTGGCATGCTCTGCTTCAACAGGAGTTTATGTAGCGCAGAACAAAACTAGCTTTACACCTCTCTATGCAGCAGGTGAAGAGGTGAATGCAGGCTGCAGGGCAGCACGATGAAGTGGCAGTGCAGCACTTGCACCAGGACAGTGCACTGTAGAGCTACACTTCAATCCATCAGAAATCTCAGAAACCAAGGACACAGCCTTCTGCACAGATGAACATTTATCACCTTGCTTTACTCCCTCACTTCTCCCTCCCTCCTCACACACAGACAAAATGCAAACAGAAACTCTTTTCCCTGATGTTCTGCCAAATAGGCAACTCAGAGCATCACAGGTCTGATTCCCCCAGTGCTCTCTCTGTCAATTTTGCTCAGAGGCACGGCAATAATCTCGTCTCATTCCATCTCATTCCTGCATTCATGGACTATTATGTAGAGGACACAGTATCAGCTGGCCAGCTACAAACAAATGAACAAAGAAGTAAATAAATCGTTTGTGGAATGTTGGCATCTGCATTGTTTAATGCCTTTTGTTCCGGTGCTCTCATCTGCCCCTGCACACAGAGCCCCCTTGGCTTCACCAGCAAAGCAGAACACAGTGACAGAACAGACCTACCTTTGCGGAAACTAAAACACCGCTTAATTCTCCTGTAAGTGGTTTTAGGAATGAAAGGAGCTGCTGCTAAGGCACCTGGGCTGCGGACTCCAGCATTTCTGTCTTCAGGCATCATACAGGCCAGAGCCCCCACGTCCCTCCAAAGCTCTCCTTTACCAGCAGCATCCAGACGAAACACCACAATTGCTCATCGTTACTGACTGCTGAGGAGTTTAAAATAGTGTGCTTTCCTCTGGAGCTAGGAGATTTGTGGTCTTCCAGATCTTGAGTAGGGCTTTAAATGGTTTTGATGTGCTCTTCCCTGCTTCAGTTTTGCTTTGGGGAACGATTTCCTTCCATCTATTTCCTTTCTTTTATTTCCTGCGGTGAGACAACTGCCTATTATGCAATGTCACAACAAAAGAGTTTCAGCAAAAAGATGTATCTTCCATTGAAACAGAAGTGCCTGCACAGATGGAGGGGGAGAAAGACCTCTTCCTCCCAGCTGGAACAGGGGACTGAGTGACAGAGACTCTAATTCCAGAGAAGCAGCTCAGTACTTTGCAGTGTGCAGGGGCAAAGAGAAGAACAATACCAAAAAGGCCACTGAAGAATCCTCCGGGATACGACCCTCCTTGCTGGCACCCTTTATTTCTGCAACCAAGAAGCAAAAATAACAGTCCCTTTGCCCAAAAGGCTTTGTCCATACCAGATTCCTTTCAAAAGTCCTTTTATACCCCCAGCTCCTCGTGTGACGCTCTCGTGGGCTTCTCGCTTGTTTTACTGCCTTCCAACTAGCAGGAGCTCTCCCGGGAGAGGCGCGTCAGATGCGGCAGCGGCGCATCCTTGCTGGCCGGATCCCGGGAGCTGCTGGGGAGTAGTGCGTGCCTGCAGCCGGGGATGCTGTGCTGCTCGCTGGCTGCCGGCCCCACGGCCGGCGCTGGCAGGCGCTGCCCGCTCTGCCCGCCCGCAGCAGGTGCAGGGAAGGACGCAGCGGAGCCGCAGCGCGGGTTCCTGTGCTCCTCGGGTGACTTTGAGCTGACTTCAGGCGCCCGTCGCGTGCGGCGGCTGGGAGAGCGAGCAGGCTTGTGCCTGGCTCCTGCAGGAGGTGCCAGACCTTACACCACTACCCCTGCTAAAACGCTCATGCTCCTTCTTCTCGCCTCCTCCCTCCCCCTTAGTTGCAGGCTCTGTAAAAAATTGCCTTTTTAATCTAATCAGGAAGGGAATTTCATGTGCAAACAGGCATTACATGCCCTGCCTCATTTACATTTCTTTTCCCTTTCAGATTTTTTTTCCACAGTCATTTTTTTGGTGTAACAAACAACCTGTTTCTGATGAGCTTAGCAGACTCCCACCTGCCCCCCCACCTTCTCTTTCTAGCGCAGGTTAGCAAATAACAATTTAATGATAAGGTTAATCATTTACAGAGCTGCTTGCCCTGGTACCAGGAGTCCTCTCCCACTGCCAGACAAACTTTAAATATTAGTGGCTCACCAAGGCTCATATACATCCGCTGCACACACACACAGAGCTTGCTTCGAATGCTCGAAAGAACCAGAAAATTCACGTTACTTGAAATGGCATTGACTTGTGTCACACCAGACTGCTGTGGTTTACCATCGAATACTGAAATTTAGGAAGCCAATATAAAACTAGTGTTTTGATTAATTAGCTGTCTGAAATAATTTTGTGTTGCAAGTAACTACTTGTTACTGGCTAAGTTGGTTTTCATGTGACTGCAACTTTCCTCTATCTTGTTTACAGTTATTGTAATATACAAATCCATTTTTAATTTCCGCAGCTACAGCTCACGAAGGCGGGCTCTTGAGACATCTTAAGCCAGAAGTGCCTGTCTTTAGAAGGGTCAGACTGTTGCAATATCCATGCAGCAAAGGATAATAAAAACACAAGTGTGTCTGGACATCCATAATTACAGAACAATTAACAGGACTTCTGTGTACTTGTTAAGATTTGCTCTGACTAGCAAGAAGTTAATAAAATGGGGGACATGTTGGAAACTTGGTTCTTAATGGTGACACATCCCATGATACTGCTTTTGCCTCCTTATCACAGTCAAACCTTCTCCATGAACACTACACCCTAAATTATGTTCCATCTATTCTCGCATTCTCCAGGGAGTTAACCGTTTGCTTCCCAAACACGAACAACCCTGAGTCAGTACATTTGCTCAAGAAATCCAAAAGGAAAAACAAGAACGTACTTCCAAGTGTTTTAACTACAAATTAATTGAAAAGATAATACAAGGATTGCACCCGCCTACTTTTATGGAAATCAGCATGCAAAGTCCTCAGCGAGGTGCTTCCCTCAGTAATTGGCATTAAACATTCCTTCAACAATGATAGTGTCCTGAGAATTTTCTTGGTGACTGGAAGGATTCCCAGCTGCAAATCAGAAATAGCTCTTGCCCTATAAAAGCAAATGAGGAGCTGGTGAAGAAAGCACAGGGTCAGGACTTGGGAGATTTGGTTTCTATTTGTAGCTCTGTGCATGGACTTGGGCTAGAATTTAGTTTCACCTAATCACAGCTCTCTGCCTGTGACATGTAGAGACTTCTCCACTTGCAGAAGAACAGCAAGGCTGCCTTTCCTTATTATCTGCCACAGAAAGATACTGTAGTGCGGAAAGCCAAGTGCAAAAACCCACAAAGATACTCTTTGAAAAATGCACTTCTGTTAAGCCCCCAAATTTATTACTGCCACAGCAGCTTATGCTGCTACTGGACTGGAGTAGGAGAACACTGAGGAGCTCAACATGAGGCCTGCTTTGCAAAGAGAAAGCTGGGCAGGGGTAATCTTTGTCCTACATAAAAAAGCAGGTTTCTTACCGAGCCTAATTACAGAACACTGCTCCTGGTACCTTCCCTTTCCTAAACCAACTCAATACACCTGCAGCAGTTCACACCTTCGTAAGACAAATCTTTCACTTTGTGGGTTTTGGGGTTTGGTTTTTATGATATGCAGGGTTTTTTTAAGCATTCTCTTGTAAGACCTACATGCCCAGATTCAGGACTGTGCTGGCTTATTTAACATACAGGGCCAGATCCCAGAGAGATGACTGCTTTGCACCTTCTTTCCAGGGCACATTTCCCCAGGAGAAGCCAAAGAGAAGGCAGTCATGTTTCAGAGTTGCCAGGCAGGCCCCAGCTGACCAAATCCCTCAGCGCAGCCCACCAGCGAGGCCAAAGTTCTCTCCTAAAAACTGTGTGACCTGAATAAAGCACAAAGGAAGATGGGTGCCTTACAGGAAAAGTTTTCTTTAAAATGGCGGTTTCCTTCAGTCTCTCCCTCCTCCTCCCTTGTGGTCTACCTGGCAGCTGAGGAAGAAACATCTGAAGTCAGCAACCACAGTTTTCAGCAATAACTGCACTTCTTAGTCATGGAACAGCACAGACAATCCTGCCCTCCTGACTTCTGCAGCAACCTGCAGACAAGACCAATGGTTTGACGCAACACAGGTTCTCTTTCACATTAGGAAAATATTTTCGTCCAAGGACTTAGAGATTTGAGAGCTCCAAGGAACAGTTTGATTAACATACAGACATTTTGTGCAAGTGTATCAATCATACTTGTATTCTAATAAGAGATGTTATCACCAGAATAGCAATGATGAAAATTATAATAATAATTTGTAGCCCATTCAGCATAAGAGAGCTTTTTAAAAAGACAGCTAAACTTCCAACAAGAAATTTCAGTCCACTACTACTGAAATCATTGGAGATGCCAATCAAATTCCTATACTGCTAGTGCTAATATTCTGAGGCATAGCTTTATATAATACTATTATTGGTCTTAGCTGTCACTGGCAGGAGAATTGCTGACAGCTTCTCGTAACAGGCATTTATGAAACACATGGACAGTTTTTCAGCTGGTGACCAGAGGAATTAGGCTGCCTCTCCCTGCAGGAAAGCTGATTTCATACAGGACCAATCTTCTGTGAAAACTTGCCCTCACACAACCATGTGCTATCCTCATCAAGGGAAGTGGTTCCAGACAGTTCAATGTCTTTAAACTGAGCCCTCTGCAGGGAAACATGACCAATACAAATGAAAACTGCAAATGGAAACAAACTATTTACTCCATGTTTCAGGAAATCTATATCATTCTCTACTTCAAAACTCTGGCTGTGACTGAGAGACAACAGAAGAACCCTGATGCGTCTTCCAAGAGCACTGCATGTTACCTCAGTGACTCACCTCCTCCAAAGGGTGCCCATATAACCCTGCGGATGGATTTCACCCAATCCTCCATGTCATTCTGCGTGCTCGCCATAAGAAGGTACGTCTCATGATTAGCTGTCATCCGCTCTCGGTCTCCTCCTGTAAGAGAAGATAACTCCACTTAGAAACCCTTTTGTTTCAAGTTCCTGCCAGTCTGACTGCTGGAAGCACGAGCAGTGGCTCCATAAGCAAGCAGGCATGGATACTGTGCAGGGCACAGTTTGCTCTCAGACATGGCATGAAAAGAAGGTCCTGTAAGTACATTCCCCACCAGACAGTGAGAAGCTGTCATGTTTCCAAAAGGAAATGAGAGGATAAATGTCATCAGTAAACAAAAACAGCCCCATGCTGTTCCAAGAACCACAGGGGCCTGCACTAATCTGTAACTTGATACACAGACTGGAAATTTTGCAGCAGTTACTGTACCACGATGGAGAGAATAAATGCAGAGACCGCTAAAGGTGCTTTGAACAGGCAGGGATGACTCCATTCTTATTTTCAGGAACACACTGTGCCACATTCATGGCAGTAACACATGATACACTCAAGTGTTGCTGTGACTTTCTAAGGAGACAGCAGGCAACACGGTACAACCTGCCGCCTCGGACGGGTCTGATGAGGCTTAGATTAAAAAGGCACACACTGCCTTATTAGCTTTTGTTTAAAGGATGGGCCCACACTAAGAAGGTCAAAGCCAGAACTCGGCTTGCCACAGCTCCACGTTTTCAGACTTGTAGTACTGCTTCACCTCCATTCTAAAGGGTACTACGTTAGTGCAAGAGCACATGGGGACTCAAACCACCTTGCCAGCACTGCAGAATGGCAAACCCTTCCAGAAAAAGAGTGGCATTTTGATGCCCTTTCACTGAGCCAAGGGCAGGCACGAGTACCTCACACACAAATGCAACGCACCTAGAAATCCTGGGAGTCCTATTGTTCACCTCTTTCCAGCTTCTTACATTTCCATTTTTTATCCTAGTCATATCTAAAGTAAATATCTCTGTTCATTACAGCAGGAATACTGCTCCTGGAAGAGTGCCATGCCTAGTGCTGGGCATTGAAACAGCTAGGTTTCTAAAGAAAAATTTCTACAAAGCTAGGAAATCCTGGCACAACCATTCTGAATGAAGCTACTCCTCTAGTCCACACTTTATAGAATCAGGACACACAACTGTAGTGGGGACTTAACTAAAACTTGATTAATACCAAAGCCAGACACGGGCAGATTCTACTGAAGACTTAAAGTTTACAGCATTATTCAAAATTTGAACTTAGTAACCTTGATGAGGTAAACAGAGACTCTGGTTTTCTACAGTCAAAATACAACCATTCATACATCCTATGTTCTACAAAAAGGCATACAAAGAAGTAATGCAACAACCTGAAGTACAGTACATTTTAGACTATACCACAGTTTAAAAGTCTAAAGAACACTACTTTCTTTTTTTACCTAAGACATAGTAAGGGCTGTTTTCAGTTTACTTAAACTGGCCTATTTTACAGATCATCTAGAGTTCTCAGCCTGAAAAAACAAAAAAATAAAGATACAAGCGTAAAATCTCAATATATTGTCACAGCTATTAAATATAACAGTAATAAATACAGTATAGAGAAAAATCATGTGCCACAGTTGAGTCCTTTTTGTGGCCTATAAAAACTGAAAACAGAGAAAAAAATTCTCATATCATATTATACTGTAGCTTCTTTTCATTTCAGTGAACTAGGATCCTGTAATCCTGGATTCATACAAAAAAACCCCCAAAACCACGCATACACAATACACATATCAGATCTAGGAATTAAAAAAAAGTGGTGATCTGACTTTTTACTAAAGAGAACAAAAAAGATGACATGAGAGGGTCCTCCTCTCAGGTGCTGTCAAATTGATCCTTATTCTTTTAATAGCCTATATGTTTAAATTCAACAGATTATGTAATATTTGCTCAGCAGATTATGTAATATTTACTGAGTTATTGTGTTATGACAAATTGAAGGGTGTTCTCCACACAGAGTGAATTCATCCCAGAAGCCTAGCTAGTTTATTTACAGTGTGAATTCCAGAGCAGTACTTTAACTCAGGCAAGCACCCAGCCAGCCAATACACAATCAATTTGATTTTGCAGAGAAGGAAAGCATAACATTTGGCTACATTACCTTGTTATGAGAAAGCAAAGCTTTCCTAAAAGGAGCTTCATCATTTTACAGCAATTCTGGATCTGTCTATTTTGTAATTCAATCCCTTTCTTTCACAACACAATCTTGGATCTTACCGGGTTCTCCTTTTTGTGTGTTAATGTGGTTATTATTCATTAACTAAAACCTCATTAAAAGGATTTTTGAGATGAAATAGCACTTGGATTTGTGTTTTACTGCAAATGTTAATTTTTAGTGGGACTCTATTTTAAATACAAAATTAACAAGATCAGGGGGACAGACAAGAAGAAATGACCATGGTTTGGGTCAGATAAGAACTGTTAGAAAAACAAAAATAGAATTAGAAAAACAGTTCTGGATCGTCACTAAGTCTGCAGGACACTTCTGAAAGACACTGTTTAGAATATCCACTTCCTTTTTTTTTCCCTCCTTTTAATACTATTGTTACGATTATAATGAAGCACGAGTAGATCACAATCTCCAAAAATCAGACATCTATTCATACCACAGATACCGGCATTAAGTACATCAACTGGAAAATGGTGCTCAGCATGAAATCCATTGCAGATGTGAATCCCTATTCCTTTCTGCGAGCAAACCAGAATCTATTTTATCTGTATTGTTTTTAGCTTCAGATTCTGCCTTCTCAAATTTCCTTTCCTGCATTTGCAGTCTGAGAAATGCCTAAGCCTGAGTGTTGTGGCCTAGTTGCGAGCAGCCAACTCAAGGGGCGGAAATATGAACTCCACTTTTTTTCCCATCTTTTTCCCTTTGTTACTTTGCAGGTGTCACAGGAGCTGGAAGTAGCAGAACTGAGGCTTCCTGACAAGGTAAGCTGACTCTTGCACGTTCAAGATTAAAAGCTGCTTGCTTACACAACTGACGTGTATATTCCATATATTCCAGCCTCTGGAAACAGCCAAAAGTAATTGGATCTACACTGTTTGGAGTCTCAAAACTGTAATACACCACCACACAAAGTTATTTCTGCAGCCCTAACCAATCCCTAACCTGCTTTATTTTCTTGGCAGCATCTGAAATGAATTCTTATTTACTGAAGGAATCTATCCCTAACATCCATAACAAGTGCCCAGTGTTCGATTCTGCCTGCTTGGGGTGACCCACAGGCTGATGCTGCTGGTACCTCCAGTACCAGTGAGGCATTTTAACTAAAAAAAAACCCCATAAAAACAAACTCACAACTAAAATACAGAGAGGCCAGTTCCTGCAGGGATCCACTCTGCAGGGCAAAAGACAGAGAACAGGCTGGGCGCTTGCTCCTGCAGCATCACCACACACACCCCAGGAGGCGGGACTGCGTTTAAGGGGGATTTGTTTCCCAAAGACTCAACAGGTCTCCAGCTTCTTATCACCCATCAGTTAAAGGAGAATGCACAGACATTCTGGCATTTCAGTCCTGAAAGACGTTTCTACTACTTTGTAGACTCCTCCTGTCTAACCCAACACCTTTCCTTTACCTGAACATACCCGGACTGAACTCCGAATGAAGTACTGTCTTTGTCCTTTTAAAAGCATCTTGGGTTTCTCGGGAACAGTAGTTCCAGCATTCTTGAGAATGGAATGCAAAAGGATTAAATTCATACCAACTGTTTAAGAGAGAATTTTCTCCCAGGAGGAACATCAAAAACTAGGATTAATCCGATTTTTCTGAGCTGAGAATGTCATGGCCAACCTCACAAGAATATTCACATTACAACCCAGAAAAAAAAAAAAAAAAAGGAAGTAAAACTGGGGCCCAATTTCGAAGTGAAAGAGTTTCCTGCTCCCTCGTGCATTTATCTTAGCCGCAGTTTCTGAAACCCTTACTCTCAGCTTGGAAATGGAAAGAATATGAAAGACAGACTGGCCTGACAACAGAGCCCACTAGGATTTCTTTAGAAACATCCTCCTGCCTGGATGCTTTACGTTTATATCCTTAGGAAAACGCTAAATAGTAAAATTTTAGCCTTCTGATGTTTCAGATGAATACACAAAATGCACCTCCATTTGTTACTCAAATAGAAACTTCTGGCTACTCATCACCTCCCAGCTGGCTCTTCTCTGTTCAGGTGGATGATAGGACTGTGCAACTTACCATTCCTGATCAGGACTCCAGTTACTATTTCTTCACAAGTAATACAATAATAATTATGATAAAATTCACTACTCTTCCACTTTACTTTGCATTCTTAAATGTTCCCCTTTGCTGCAAATGAACTGCACACTAAGTGACGTATTAATTTCTTTCTCTGGAAAAACCCACGTGAATTTCCTTCTTCAACTTTCATTTTAAACCTTTTGTATTCAGACATTTTAATCCGAATCAGAAATCATCTCTGCAAGTTTTGGAGGATAACAAAATATCAGAGAACAAGATGAAATACCTTATTACCCCTTTTTTTTTTTCTCTAATGAAATGCCTCATTTAAGAACAAACCAGGAATTATGATTACCCAAACTTGACCACAACACAACACTAACCACTGCTGCTCTAAGCATAGAAGTCTGACTTGTCATATCGATGAGCTACAGTTCAAATCCACACGTCTGTCTTCCATATGCCAATGCTGAAAACTGTGGGATCCATCTATCCTCAAGTGAGACAAGAAACTCTACCACAGCTGTTAAAATTATAACCATGTCCGACTTTAATAAAATGTAAGAACTCTTCGGCTGGCCACTACCTATGCTCATGAACCCTGAGCACCTTGAGTCTGATGAAAATCACACATGGGTGCCTTTCAAGGATGATTTGGATTCCTGCACTGAGCTGATATGGGGCAATTTATCCTTCAAACTGCCATCAAACTGGTAGATGAGTTGAAACACTAAAATGTTTTATGCTCATTCCAGCTGGGACAGTGGAAAAACCTAACTGCAAAAAGCTTGGTCAGAACACAGGTAGAAATTTGCAAAGCCAAAGGAAGGAGCTACGCTTCAGAATGCAACTGTATTTTAATGAGATTTTAATGTCTTATTGGGTCTAGGATAGTTTGAGAAACCTTTCTTCATAGCAAGTGAGAATCTGTGTTGAAGGCTTAATAACTGCTGCATCCCACATGACTGATTTAAAGATCAGAAAGAGTTAAAAAGCAAAATTGAAACCTGCTCTCCCCCATGTGTTTGGTTTTCTTCTGGTTTTTGGTTTATGTATAATTCTTAAAAGCTTATTTATTCCGCACGTGCCTGGTTCTTGCTCCTGTTCTTCTGGACTGGGTGAAAAACTTGACCAAGAATTTACAGCCTCCCCTCTTAGTTCATCTGAGATGACAAAAGGAGTACACAGCCTAAGTTCAAATCACTGCCCCCTTTTTTCTTTATTCCAAATTAAGGTAGTCTGGAGAACCAAGTTCCTCATGATCATGCAAAACACCATGTCATCAGAAGAATACAACACAGTTGCGTTACCTCTAAAGCCTTGATGACAGGTAATAAATTGAGTTGAGGGAGATACACAAACTACAATTCCAATTCCCATTTCTCAGGTCTGTCCTGTTGTATCTGCTGTAGTTGTTTGGCTCAAGGTTGCTTAGTCTTCTCAAAGTACATGGATGTGGCCATAGATACACTTGTATCACCTATGTGTTTCATTTAATACCACCACCACTGAGAAATCTCAGCTTTGAAATAGTAAAAAATGGTGATTTTGATAACTACCAAACCACATCAGGTACACTATATTTCTCTCTTCACAAAGAACTAACACATTTTCCTAAAAAGAGAATTAACTGTGAACAAGTCAGTAATGAAGATACTGCTTTTTAAATACTTCAGTACTAATATCACTTTCTGTTGCTCATATCCAGCCGATCTTTTGCCTTAATAATCTTCAACAGCAGTTTTCTGCACTATGGGTGTTTGGTTTTTTTTTTTGAGGGGAGCATACTAGCTTTTCAGCGTAAAGGCTGCAGACTAATTTAAGTGCTAAATGGCAAAAGACTGCTAACACAAGTGCATTCCCTGGTGGGAATTGTGCTCTAGCACAATTTCCCCACTTGCAGGATGCCTGGAAGACAGCAGGGCTTTTCCAGTAGAATGAGCTGTTTTCATGAAGCACTGAACCAGCAGCTGTTGGATACCTGAAATCAGGCTCAGAAAATGGATTCCTTGTGCGTAGCACAATGAATACTCTGTACAGGTAGGTCTCTTCTGTGCTGCAGGGATACAGCCACAGCACATCTGTCTGTAAGTTTAGTGTTTTGCACAATAAAAGCATAAAACCAGTACCATATTTAAGCATTTTGTGTATTGAAGAGCTGTAATTATTGCTTAAATACCTGAGCGAAAAACTGTGATGCTTGCTCATCAGCAGTTAATTGTGTGAGAAAAATGTCATTAATGAGGAAAACAGATATGAATTCAAATCACCCCTTGTACAATATCAGAGCTCCAAATTTTTCAGAGCACTTTAATCTTTTCAGGCATATCTTATTCTTTTCGCCTACTTTTGCTGCCCTTCTTTTATTCCTAGTTTGAACTTCTGCTATGCTTCAGATTTCACAGTTCTTCACCTCACACTCAGCCACAGATCCCAAATGGAACCCATCTTGTAGAGTCTGTCCTACCCTTCCCGGTCACTAAGATGTTGGTACCAGCACAGTTCACTTTTGTATCTTGCCCTTTCCCAGTGCCATTCTCACTTGAAAAAAATCTCATTTCTCTTCTTGCTCAGAGCACATTGCCCAGAACATTTTGTTTACAGGTTGTAATAAAAATCCATCAAGCTGTGTGGACCCCACCACAGCTCTACACTTGACCAGCCCCTGAGCACATATCACTGCCTTCCCAGTTAATCAGTACCACAGAGAAGTCAGAGGCAGGCTTCATTTGCCTTACTGTTAATAGTTTTCACCTTTCCAGAATTTTTCAATGTTGTCAGCATTGTTCTGATATAAAATGCAGTCTAAACTGCATGTTTGCTGTTCTATTTCTTTTTCAGCTGTTTTAAGAGTTGCTGGTAACACCTTCTGCAACCATTAATGATTCCACTTTCTTATTTATGTTGAAGTTCTATGAGACCACACAACAACAGCAAAATTTTTACGTTTTTTCAGCCATACATCACATTCTTCTTGCTGATATGGTGAAGACTAGTGAGGAACTCTCGAAGCAGATGGATCAGGGAAAAAAGGTAGGATTTACAGTACGCAAGTTATACTTTTATAGAAGAGGAAAAGCTCCAGTGCAGTTAGACTCACAGAATCATAGAATATCCTGAGTTGGAAGTGAACCACAAGGATCATCAAGTCTACCTCCTGTTCTACATAGGAGAACCACCAAAATCACACCATTTGTCGGAGGGCGTTGTCCAAATGCTTCCTGAATTCTGTCAGGCTTGGTACTGTAATCACTTCCCTGGGGAGCCTGTTCCAGTGCCCAGCCATCCTCTGGGTGAAGAACCCCGTGCGTGGAAGCAGAGAAATAATTTGGTGGATCCACAAAAGACACTCTCAGTATCATTTCTCAAGAAAGCTCCTCACTCCTTGCCTCTTGCAGGGGAATTTCACATGGGCGCTTTTTCTTTTTTCTCTCTTTTTTGTTTTGGTTAGGAAGACGTGAAAAGTATAAATAAATAAAAAACCAGAGATTGGCCATAAGAAATCCACTCTCCTATATCTTTCGTTACTACTAAGACTTGAGAAATACAAAATATTGATCCAGTTAGAGAATGCCACACTTGTCTATACATGTACAGTGCTATTACAGTGCCCTGTTTTCAAAACTTCAACCACAAAGAGCTTTCCTTTGAAATTATGAGTTCAAGAAAATAAAAAGAAAGCAGAGTTCCTCCTAATGCCATAAACTATTAAAAACCTACAATGGCTGTAATTAGAATTTGTACACACAGGAAATATCAAACTGGCAAGCTTTGTTTCCTGAGGACAGAAACAAGAGGATTTTGCTTTCTGAACTATAGTTTGGTTTCTTACAGACAGTGGAACTGGTTTCTGACCTTCTAGAATAAACAGCACAGAAAGAAGAACAGGAGTTTTCCAATGACCTGTGAAGGGAAGAGTTTGAGGGTCACATAATGTCAAACATTAGTGGTAGCACAAAGAACTTGTGGACAACTCATTGTTACCTGTTGTAACTGATTTATTTTAAGAGAAAAGCATAAATACAAATTATTATAGCAAACTTATTTTCTCTGCCCTACATGACACACCTTAAAGATAAATTACTGTCATTTGAGAATAAGAACCCTCTTTGAAGTGGCTCAAGCTGGACACCAAAATGACCATCATGTTACTTGAAATTTGGCTGATCTCGAAGTCTATTTTAGAGAAGGTCTCTGCAAGTCTCTCCATGTCTGCAAGGAGAGAGCAGAAAAAGCCCCATGCATCTGCTGGTGTAGTCAAACACGTAGAAAGATGCTTTAGAAGAACCTGACTGTGAAGGACTCTGTTTTGGCAAAAAACAAGATCCTGGAGCCCTTGCTGCTGGTGTGCTATTAAAAACTTTCTTTGATTTTCAGCCTCCCATCATGAATTGCACTGAAGTGCAAACACTCAACTCGAAATGGATTTTTTTGAAAGGTCAGGTCCACCGCACATATTTGTATGGCATTTGATCTAGCAGGAAATTAAAACTTCCGATGATTTTAGGAAAGGAGGGATCAATACCTGAATGGAAATCCTCAAGTGTAAAATTCACCCAGGAACTGGGAGGACTTACCTATATATACAGTGAAAAGTGAACTTCAGGCTGCAAAGCCAGCATGCCAGGATGTCAGAGCGAGTCAGAGACTAACAAGAAACAACATTCAGAGCACACGCTCACTTCAGCTCTCAGCACCTACTCATTAAGCTCTCCAGCTCTCAGCATCTACTCATTAAGCTCTCCGTTCCTCATGAATATGGAATATCCTGAGCCTTCAGCAGGTAAGAACCCAGATGCTTTTTCACCAGCCTAAACATGCTCTTGTGTGCACAACACAAGGTAAGGAATTACCTCAGTACAAAACAGCTACATTCGCATGGTGTTTCTTTAGAGAGACCAGCCAAAAAGAACTTTCATCAGGAGGTAACCAGCCAGTATCCCAGAAAAGTGAACTGTGGCTGAGCCATAACTTGAGATAGTCTTTGAAATTCTGTCTCATACAGTGGCCTGTGGCCACTGCTGACAAGTAGAGTGATCTGCCAAACACAGAAAACACTGTATGCCTTCTAATTTAACAGACAATTATTCTGTAAACAGACAGAAAAGATAATGTCTTTCCAACAGCTTCCATGAAAAGCAGTTTCTCTTCTCCATTAAGAACTGACCATACTCCTCCCTACTTCTGGACATGGTGCTTTCCAGTCTGCACTGAGTTAGGCCCAAACATAGAAATACTTCACTTCTCCAGAGAGCAGACAGTTATTTTAGCTCATATCTGACTTCAAATTCGACCACAGATAAAAATAATAGCTTTTTGTGGCATAGATACAAAACCAAAAGGATGCAAATATCCTAAATGAGCAAGTGTATATTATGCATACACTTAATTTTATTGTAGCATCACTTATTTAATAATGCAAATTCATGTTTTAGCAGTTTAGTAAATAAATCACAAATAAGTTACGCAATAAAGCACGTGGGCTAATTGATTTATGCCAAAAGCAATTATCTAATACAGTGTTAAGTCTCAGCATAAGACAACCACGCTTATCTAAAGTAGCAGGAGATTTTAGTCATCAGTTCAGGACGTTTGTTCCACAGCTCATCTCAAATCAGCCATCTCCAGGAACACTGTGCCTCTTAGCACTATTTTGGGATACCAATTCAACATTAACTCAAACAAAAGCATGCCGCTTAATGTATTATCAGCTCAACTCTCCAGTCCTTTAGACATTTCAGTCTCTGAGAAGTCTAATTCAAGCACAGCTTTCGTTGTGGAAAGAGCCATCAAACATCAGTTATCTGCAAAGCACAGACCGACCTTAGTGTTCTGTACATCTCCACACCTTGCAATAGAGCAGGATGAACAGAAACCTCATTTCAGCTTTATTCTGTCATATTTATGACACAGACATACACATGTTGATATTACGGTCTGCATGTCCCTTTTCACTCATGAGCCCAGAATGATCCCAGAGTGAATTTTTATGTGTAACTCCAACAGCAGCAGTTTAGCTTAAAGCAAATTCATTTACTGCTTCTTGCATTGTGGGTCCCTTCCAACTCAGAATATTCTGTGAAATCTTTTCACTCACAAGTACATCACTGGGCTACTCAGGGACAGACTATCAAAGACGTGAGCTCAGCTAGTCATAGGCTTAAGTGGTTTCAGGGTTATTGTGAACCAAGGGAGCTTCAACTCATACCATGACTTTGCCCCCCAGATATGCACAGGTATATGACAGTGAAGAACTATCAACATTTCTTACATGGCTACTGGTTGAGAACATACCTGTAAGTATCCACAAACCATTTGCCTGTTAAGAAATATCAGTAAATCTATAACGTAAGCCAACTGCAATTACGCAGAAAATGTTATTCAAGACACTTGCTTTTTCTAGTAGGAAAGACAGAAAAACTTCACATAACGAAGTCATGACAGTGCATGACAAACCTGAGAGGTTACCAGAAGGCATTTCTGATTTTGTCACGTTTCTGTACAACAGTGAAGGCATTCAAAGTCTGACAATGGGAAAGGCAACAAAAATCCATCAATGACAACCTGGACAACAACAACGCATTAAACAACAAAGCCATGCACTCAGCAGTCATTAGCTAACACTGAAGAGACAGCATCTATCCTCCAGCTAATCACTGCCCCTCTCAAGAAACACAAAGCCTGAACTAAGAGAAAGTTATAAGCTGAGGATAAGAACCTAATGATGACATACAAATACCTACTACTGACAAAACAGGAGACAGGAATGTAACTGCCATCAGTTCCTTTCAAAAATTTACTGTTCATAACCACCACGTGCACTGTAAACTGAGGCCAGTAAAAGCTGGTACAACTTTCTGATGTCCTCACAGAACAATAGAAGAAGATGCTAATGTTAGAAGTTAGGCCAAGAGTTTCAGTGAAGTTTAACAAGATTATCTAGCTATGTTGAAATCTACGAAGTTGTTGAATACTATGTTCTTTTGGTGGATTATTTAAAATTCTGTCTTATGCTTAGACTAAGTTATACATTCAAAAGAAGGGTAACTCATATTCAATGACAGATTCCTATTCATAAGGATGTTATTTCCATATGGAGGGCATGGAATACATTTTTATTTAGTGTGCTGAACACAGACAGAGCTAGCAACTGTCCCTAAATCATGCAGCATATATGGCAGAAGGTATTTTTATAAGAACAGGAACAAAAAAATATATGCTAAGGTAGAAGTCAGTAAGACAGATATTTGCCAGTAAGATTACTAAATGAATTACCAAGATTCATCACCTATTCAAAATACACCAGGAACTGTAGGATCCCATATCATGTTGTACACAGAAGCTGCCAAACCCTGAGCGACTTTCTGGAAAGGTGACTCTGATATCTTAGAAAGACTCTCAGTATCAGTGGCACAGCTTGTACTGGAGAGTATCAGAAGGTGTGTGAGAGAGCCAGCTCCTGTAAGGTTCCCCACCTTAAGTCTTCTGACAGGGACACAAACCCTGATGCTCATCCAAGCCAAACTGCTGAGTGCCTCCAAAGTGTACCCAGGCATTTACCATGCAGAGAGAAGGAGGCTGCCTCAAGCAGGATGTTTTTACGTGGCACACCCTGGGTAGGGGGACAGCTGTGCTCCCCAGAGCTGAGCAGACATCCCAGGTAAGCCTGACATAGCACTTCAAGTTGTTTCTTCAAGTATTTATGGTATAGCCAGCAGCTGCCAGACAAAGAGAAGTTCCCCATCATACTAAAAGTGGAGTCACTTCTCCCGTGTGCCACAGAACCTCACCAAATTTTGTGGTCAATCTGTCAGACACAATGCAATTAGCCCCCAGTTTGAAACCAGTTCCCCCTTGCAGTTTTCTCTCCGAAATGAAACACATTCACTTTGGCACTGTTTTATGCACTCACACAGAGCTAAATTCTAAGTTTGCTACCTTGCCCAAAGCCAACAAGAACACATGTACAGCAACCTTAGAACAGTCTGTGGGAAGGGCTGCACTTCTGGGGTCTCCCTGCTCCTACACAGAGATGGAGTGTGAGCAGACTCATCAAACCCTTCTCTGAAGGGCTGCTCGGCCAGTGCTGGGGGACGCACAAGTGCTTTCCTACATAACAGCATCTGCTTGGGTTTTCAAGATGAAAAATGAAAGAGCAAAGGAAAATCCTTGAAAGACGATGCTTAGATGAGACCCAACCATGTGTTGCACCTGCACTGAAAATTTCACTTCCTTTCAAAGAATTCATCTTCAAAACATCTCTGTGATCCTTTGCAAACATACTTCCCCCTGTCACTTTCCAAACCATCAAGAAAGTTGGATACAAAGTCACTTTGAATGTTCAAATATTTAAGCAAATTCCCTGAAACTGTGTTCTGTGTTTCTTTCTGTGATTATTCTACCGCAAAAACATTTCCTGATCACAAGGTGAACAGGAATACTTTCCATCACGTACTACATTTTGAAGTTAAAAGCACAAAATTAACGGAAGAACTACACGCTAACGTTTTATTCTATAATAAAATCTTAAAAAAAGAAAAACTCCAGTTGATTATGGCTAATTAAACAGGGAAAGAGACTAAAACTTACTACACCTTAATTTCTGCAGATTGACAGATGGTCAAATCCAGTTAATCTCATCATGTTCCTTATATATTAAATACATCAGTCGATGCCCAGCACTGCAAATTACTCTTTGACTACACAGCACTGAAATGCAGAAACTAATGCTTGGCAGCTTGGCAGCCCAGCAGCTGGGGATTTTTTTTTCAGCTGGAAAGACTTGTTCAAAATCAATGGCACGACAAGTGAGCTGAATGACCAAAGGACACCCTGCTAAAAAGACAAGAAGCCACATTTCTCCATCCAGAGCTGCTACAGTACCCACTGATAGAGAAAGAAGTGGTCTTGCTGTGGTAGGAAGCAACTCAAACCAGGCTAAAAATCCCCACCTGGGAAGCAGGGTCCATAATAAAAGAACTAGGCTGTAATGAGACCTCTGTTGGCTGTGGCCAGGCTGCTAAGCTGCACCTGAATGAGTCAAGTAAAATCTCATGTGGTACAACTATGTGGCACTTCAGGGACAACACATCAGAGGAAGTCACTCCTGCATTCGTGCTACTCAGCCTCTGAGAAATGCTGCACTGACCTGTTGTAGGATGGAGTTTCTGCCTGAGTCTGCCGTGGCAGGGAAGGGTCTTCTGCCACGGTTTCTCTCTTTACAGTCCCTGACTAGACTCACTTCGCATGCAGAATTAGGTTTTAGCCCTTGGATAGAGACTGAGAGGGGAAATGGCCCCTTTGACAGTCAGATTCATCTGTTCTATAACCGATATGCACAGAGCAAATAAACTTTATTTACATAAAAGAACTTGATGATTTCTCCTCTAATGAAGGATTAACTACCAATGCCTTGAAAGGCATCTGGCAACAGTAATCCATGAGCCTTCCTTCTTAGGGGCCGGGACTACTTACAGAAATAACTTCTGTTCCTGCTGACAGTACACTGACAGATCAACAAATGGATTAACACAGTCCCAAAGGCTCACAGATTCAGCCCTGTGCCCCACTGACCAGGTTGGTCCTCTTCTCCAGTATTCATTGCAGTAGTTATGTTGTGCATGCCTGAACTGCCATGTGAACTTCCCAATAATCAGGTAGAGGACAGAAGAGAAAAACCTGTCTTCCACAGTCACAGAGCTCTTTGTCACTGATTTACGCAGCAATCTCGGAGAAGCTGTGGCATTTCCTGACCTTCAGGTACTCTGTTAGCAAAAACGGGGACAAATGCTTCTGCATTACTCTGCTTATTATTTTGACATGAAACACTGTTTAAATGCTGATACAATAATTATAAATGAGGCAACATCCCATGGAAGAGAAAATGAAAATGGCAGCAGGATCTGAGGGGACAGTACCAGTTAATTCAAAACGATAGTGGAAATATAATGATACAATTAGAGTGGTAAACAAATCTAGAGGTAATGAATCAATTTATTAAACTAAATGTCACTATGCATTCATACCATGTAGGCACAATTCTCAGAAGAATAGCTCAAATAAATCTGAAGAATTCAAACATACCAAGACTGCAATTCAAAAAACTAATAGCAAAGTCTACCAGTTAGAAGTGCTAATAAGATTTCTGCAGTTTAATAGCTTTTCTCCCCAAAATAGATTTTGCTTACCCAAGTAACTAAGCTCACAGATCTCTGCTCTTGACCTTCTAGGGCAAGTTCCATGACTGTACTAAAATATACACCACACTCCTTCGTCTGGGAGACAGATTTGCTGCCACAGAGACTGGGTCACTGAAAGGTTAATTCTTCCATTAACTGCTTCTCAGCAAGACTCAGGTATCAACAGCTCTGCTCCAGTGATAAAATGAAGGTGTTTATCTACACAGGAATGGGTGGATAGGAATGGAACCCTGTTTGTGGGGCAAAATCCCAACACACCCATCTAGACATCAAAACTGGAAGCTTCCAAGGCAAAGATTCCCATAAAAAAGGAAGTCTCTTCCTCATGGTGCTCTTGAAGCCTAAGTCCTCATGAAAAAATTGAACTCTTGGCTAAAATGGGGAATGACATTTCCATGTTTAGAGCAGATTTTTAGCTACAACACAAAATAATTATTTATTTGAATCTGAACAACCTGATAGAGAAGATGCATTCTGAAGGACATTTTTCTTTCCTTTGATGGTGCAGCTCTAAGGCATCCTGACACACAGCTCACAAGAATGGTAAGCTTGGAGCTCTCCCCTGGAACTACCAAGTCTCTACTCCAGCACAGTCTGGTGGTCTCACAGCTTTCATGTAGGTACAGCACACGGCTCTGTCCTCACTTGCAATCCTCTGCTGCAAGCAAAGGGCTGACTCTGTTTACAGAACGAAGAGTCATAAGACTCTGCCAAGGAATGCAAGATGATGAGAAAATAAAAAACAGGTGCTCAAAGTTGCTTTAATTTTGCATTTACATGCACAGTGATAGAGTAGAAGACAAATTATTCATTAAATACCAACTTGCTAGAGTTCATTTTGCAAGTAGTTAAAAAAAAGACTGATGAATTGACACTTCAATAATAAGCTAACATCTAGGGCCTATCAAACAATGTTGATCTTGTGGCAGGATAAACATAATCAAACCTTCACTTCACCTCCCATTAAACTTTTTAATTTTTCCCTACTTTTTCTGTTTCCTTCAATGTCCCAAGCCATATAGTCCAGATCGTTCATTCCTGTTTTTCTTTTACTCGTCGCTCTGCCTCGTTTTACTTCTCAGGAGTAGTTCCACACCCCATATACCCCCACAGCAATGAACTGTGAAATCTACTGGTAAACCTTCTGAAATCTGCCTGGGAAAATGAATAACTAGTCTGAAAGCTCTTTTCTCATCAAATGCCTCTATTTGTGTACCCACCCAAGGCTGCCAAGACTGGGACCCATCCACACCAGATCAAAAATGATCATAAGCCATTACATTCTTTACGTGAGTCAATACATTCAGCAACTGCTGCTTCTTTGGAAATTTTCTTGGACAACATGTTTGCTTGAGCAAGAAAAAAGTGTTTTCTACCCTTGGGAAGGTAGAACATGCTAAAATAAAGAGGAAGGAAAAGTTAGCATCCATGTGACACAGATGAGTGGCAAATAAAGGTTCAGGAGTTGTTCAGGAGAGATATCAGAAAAAACTTTCAGGCAAGAGGGAAAGTCGTGCCAGCAGGTACAGCCTCAGACAGCAAAGAACAGCTCTCACCTCTGTCCAAGGCAGAGAAGGTTCACTCCTGCAGTCTGCCCACCTGGCATCCCAGACTCTGATGTGCAGTCTGAACAAGAAGGGCAGACCAAACAAAACCTAATACATTTAAGAATTATATTGATTTCAGATGATTGCTAATCTCATGTGTTTTATCCCTAAATAAACATCTGTTAACTGTGCCACCCTCACTGTAAAAGGTAAAACACTATCACCTACACACCAGCACGCTGCCACTGCACATCCCAATGTCCTATGGGCAAATTACCCTCGTCCAACTCCACCTGATCAGCAAATTCAATGTACATAGAAGCCTGCATGGAATATTCCACCTCACTGTCTGCTGCTGTGGAGCAGCCGCAACACTGGCATGTCTGACCAACACATCCATTTATTTGCTTTTGCTAAGCTTTATGATAAGGCTTTAAAAGCCTATGGAAGCAGCTGCACGCTGCCTCAGTTAAAACCTCTGTACAAGAGTTTGTTTGCAAAACAAACTAAATTTCTCTGGGACACCACCAAACAAAACCGAACCTCCCAGACAGCATGTCTGTTCTCAGGGATGGCAACAGAACAACTCAAGTCTCCGTAAGTATTTAAGCATTCAACGGGAAAAAACACAGCTGGGCACCAAACCTGTAGAGTCAGAGGATGGGGACTGTTAAGACTTCCCTCAGAGACTGCTGTAGGAAGGTGCCAGCCTCACACCTTCTTCAGGAGATGGTAATTCTCAGCTGACTTTAATGTGTGTGATCTCTCTAAAGGCACTGAAAAAGAAGTCACTGCACAACATTTCTGCAGAGCACTTCAGAGCTAAGCTAGAGCAGGCTGTGCTCACTCACCTCAGTTAATGTGTACTGGTATGTGCCAAGAGAGCCCTTTTACTGCTACCCACACTACTGTAGAGGCCAGAGATACATGTCACCCGTGCTAACTCAGCATGGAACAGACTCCCTGTTGTCACTTCTCAGGGTCCCCAATAGAATTTGCTCTGTCCAGAAGATGGGCTGGTCCCAGCGCTTCCCCTCACCATCACAGCACAGCTCAGCACAACCCCAGAACACCACCAGAAGCTCTGCATACCTTGCCAACAGCTCACCCCGGCCCTTGCTCTTGTCCAAGCTGAGTAGTTCTCAGAGAGACCTGGCTGCTTTACAAGTAGGAATAGGGAAACACTGCTCAAAATGCACTACTACTATATGCTGCCTGCAGCTTAGGTCGCAAGCAACCTTCCAGGCAGCTCCATAGCTTTTTGCTCCAATATCCATAGAATTCACTTGCAGTATCTTGCAAAATACAAGGTTTCTTTGCAGCTGGCCTCTCCACTTCTCCCCTCCCTCCAAGGGACAAAGGAGGCTTATCATCAAAAGAAGACAGACATGGGTATCAGCAGCCTACCAAATCTGCTTGAAGCCATGCAAACAACAGCTCTGACCTTGGAAGCAGTCAAAACAAAATTACATCTTATCTCATTCCCACCGCGGGTATCTGATTAGGCGGAAGGACACTTAACATGGCGAGACAGAAGTACCTTCACTGCACACAGGAAAATCTTGCCTGCATACAGAAAACCAAGCCAATAGTAAATTCACAAGACTAAATATGCAACAGTAAATTTATGAAAGGTGGTGGCTCGGTCCTCAAAATCAGCTGCCTGCATGCCATCCTACCATTAGGATCACTTGCCATTCCAGCAAGACACACTCAGAATTCAGTGTCCTCCTTATAGTTTTTAAAGGTATTGTTAGCCGTGAAAGCACAGTTATTCTTTGGACAATTATAAGGAAGAATAGAATGGTTGAAGCTCTTTCTCAAGGGTAAAAGGAGGTTTCTGGTGTGTGTATGGAGGTGCAGGAATCATGGTGGAAGAAAAAGGGGGTGGACACTACACCTGGGATAAACTGCTAATCCTACCCAATATACAGGCCTAGAAAGCAATTGGCAGGTTGGTGTCATTTGCATCACAAACTGTAGTGGTCAAACATTCTCTGCAGTAAGAGGCTGAGGTGAAGCAGTTCAGCTGAGTGAAATGAGGAACTTCATTTGGGGTTAAGATGTACATCTGGGAATTGAAATGTAGCCGTCGTCTAAAAACATCTTTTCTGGTTATTTTGTTGGTGTGCGCATTTGTGCGTTTTTAGAGAAGTGAAATACTATCCACAGAAGTTATCTCAGTGCGTACAGTATCAGGTATAAGCCAAAACCCTTACTGTAAAAAGGAGCAAGCTGAGAGAGACCATGAGATTTGCAGGAGCCAACCACTTAGAAAAGCAAATCCGCTCTGAGGACAAACCACATTGAAATTGTTCCCAGGCTGCATTCAGGGAAGGAAGGAAGAATGCTCAAGTTCTGGGAGAAAACCTTGCATTTTCTCACCTGGGCAAGTGTAGAGAGACTTTATTTAAAAAACAAGCAAACAAATTGGCCAAACATATTTCCTACACCCAAACCCACTTCCTCTGTCTTTAGTTCCCGAGATATTAATTTAAATGCAAAGGAGTTGCTGATCCTGGCCACAGACTCCAGAAACCAAATAATGTTCAGAAAGTCATTTTTGGCAGGGATACCGGAGAAACTGCTGAGTCTCACAGCCAGGTTTTGGGAATCAGTCATTTACTTGTTCATTTGCAAAGGCCAGCACTTGAAAGGCTCACTGGATTAGAAATTTATGAAAGTCTCATCAAAACACAGAGAATTAGATCAATAAAATATCAGGTCACATGACAAATAGTAAGCATATGGCCATCCTGTACACCCTGTGATGACATTTGGGTACATCTACCCAAGCCACATGCTGTCCTTTCTGTACCCTGCATGTACTGTACCCTGCTGTAGGTAGTACAGTTTTCCCCACGGCACTTCCAAAAGTTCAATGCAGTGGAAAAAACAAGGCTGCGATACAGATCCACAACACAGGCTGGTGGCGAGACCTTTACTGCACGCAATTTCAATGGTTTTTCTATCATGTGATCTGCAAGTGGTCGAAGATGATCAGAGATATTTAATGAAAAGGTCTGTGAATATTTCAGTGTTTGCGATGACTTAGAAAAATAAGGAGCTACTTCAGCTCCTGATCAAAGTAAGCTCCACGAGTGATGTGTGAGGTTATGGAGAGCAAGACAAGCAGAATTTAGCCCTATCAAGTAAGCACAGACTTTTCACTGGCCTACCACAAGAACAGAAATTTACTGACACACCAGTTTTCAAGGCGCATATGATGGTTATTGATATAAAAAAGCTGCCTTCTGAATGAACCACATATTGCATGCGGTCATGGAGCTATTCTCAGCCTAAACCCTCTGCTGAAAATACTGTAAACACACTGTACACAAAGAGTCTGTGCTTGAAATTAGGAGTGAAAAATTATTTGATTTGTAAAAATAGAAAGAAGAAGTCTCAAACAACGACAGAAAACTCAAGTAAACCCAAAGCATAACTTCTCCATCAGAAAAACTAATGCAGTTACAGACATAAAAATAATGGCAGACCATGCAAAGAACTGACTCAGCAGTTCTCCATGTCTCCCTCAGCCTGCTGAGTGGGTAACAGTGCAGGCATTTCAAGCTCAGTTGCTCAGTGGGAACCTCCATTCCATTCCTAGCTTCAGGATCCAGTTTCAACAGGAAAGCTGAGCTACTGAATCAACAGGCCTCCTGTCTCCCCCCTGGCTGGTGGGGTGCACCAGCCACACAACAGGAGGGAACTTATCAGGAGCAGCATTAACTTCTGTGAGAACAAAAGCCTCAGGTATGTGCCACAAGAAGATAAGAATCTGGCTCTTTAAGCACTGGGAACAAATGGCATTTAGACCCCAGTGCTTCCTGAAGGACAGACTTGAGGACTTCAGCAGGCTGTACCTGCTCAGCAGCAGTGGGCTGAGACTTTTCTTTGCCCTTACCCAGACCTAAGTCCTTGCACTCCCCTTGAAAGCACAGCCAGGAGTGAAACACAGAAGAGGGAGGGCACGGGAGGCACCTGAGGTTTTCAAAATCACTGACCAGGTGTTGTGAGACATGGTAGCACCATCCGCAGACTCAAAGGCAGAGCAAGGGCAGGTCCCAAGTGATGCTGGCATGTGAAGTCTGTGAACAGAAAGCTGGGCACAGAGACCCTGGCTGGGTTGGGAAGCACTGAGTGAAATGACTTCCGCTGGGGTTATTTCAGGGTTTTGCTTTCTTTTAAAAGGCAGACACAGACCCAAATCTATCCACACCTCCAGAAACCAGAGACTGCAGTGATGCTACACTGCAATGTGGAGAATGGGGGATGGAAATCCCAAAGCATTATACAGAAACAACACCGATAATCAGTGGGGCACAGACCTCACCAATGCAGGAGGGTCCGTGGCTGCAGTGACCCTGTGACCCAGTCCCCACACCGTGCTCTGCTCACAGAAGCTGCCCAGGGTGCTCCTTTTCAATTTGAGACTTGCCAAGAATTTGTCCCAGCTGCTTGAAGAGGTGCTGGGGATTAATCTGCTCCTGAACAAACAAATTCCCTCTTTGTAACAACCTCACGGTGCTGGGCTGCAGAAGTCAGATGCAAGACGGTTTTCAGCATTTTCATCCATTAACAATAAGCATAAATTCATTACATGTTTTACCAACTCTGGGTAGGTGATAGTATTTTCCCTCCTCTAAATCAGTCTATAGAAAATTAAATCCCTAATTTCACTACAGGGATTTGTATTAGCTTCCACCAGCCTTGAGTTTAAGCTGCTTATGTCACCTCAGACATCACTGTTTCATTGATTACAACATATAAATAGAAACAAGTGTTTCTGTACTGCATAGGATGACAGATATATTATGGTACTACATAACAAGGAACCAGCCAATTCAAACTCCATCGTGAAGCACAGGTTTGGAATATTTCCACTGAGAACAGCAGGGTTCAACTGGTCCAAACTTATTAGCAGCAGGCTTCTGCAAACTGATTTTTAACTAATGATAAAAATGTAAATCTCTCTCCTGTTTTTTTCTCAAACAACTACTGATATCAATGGTAATCACGTCATCAAGGAATGAACAACTCACTGAATATACTGGAACTAAAAACATTACTGCAAAAATATTTCATTTCCAATTTTATGGAAAACACTGCAGTCCTCATTTCAGCTTCATAAAAGATGAAAAGATTTTTGGTTTTTAATCAGCTGTAAAAATGAATTTAACTACCTAACTGTGAGAATGAATCCAGCAGTAAGAGGTGACATGGCAGCCAGCTCTTACAGTGCCGCTGCACATGCACACCGTGTTGAGATCTGCTCCAGAAAACCCTCCCGCTGAGAAGTGCCTGTGTACCATCGAGCCTATTTCAGTGCGTGAATCCTGGAAAACTGGGGCTAGAAACCAGGCAACTGATCCATCCCTGCTTTGTAGCACCCAAACTCTTCCTTGTGATCCCCCCTCTGACTCCTGCTGCCCTGACAAGCCTGGGTGCGTGGGCAGGACGGGCCTTGCCAACAGCCAGGCTGTGCTCTGCTGCCCACGTGCTGCTCCTGTGCAGGGAATTCAGGGGACCCGGCTGACATCTGATGCTCTGCGCTTTTAAATACTCACATCAACCATGCATGGTGGCGTTTCTCCCGCTTCTTAAATACCAATTCAAATATTTTCTTAAATAATCAGTTGAATATCTATCCTGAAACGTATTCCAACATCTCTTAATTTAAACTGAAATTTGTAATCCTTTCAAAATGACCTTTCAGGATACTCCATTGCCCAGGGTTAGGCGTTTTCATTGCATTTCTCTCTGGACTAATCCCAGCAAACCAAGCTGCATTCATTAACCACAGACAATTACTTAATCCACTATTTTGATAACAGGGACCAGATCCCACACAATGTTGTCATACCACTTATTCTTTCCTATGAGAGGAAAAAGGTTGATGAGGCATCAGTATTGATCCTAATTGCCAAAATGCCAGTTTGCAATAAAACTTCCGTCACAGTTTGGGATTTGCTTTGAATCTTCCTCTCATTATAACATATGGACCCATTATGTCCAACATTAAGCCACTGCTTAATACCCTGCTAAGGGCTATTTAGGGCAGAACACCTTTCTAATGATAGAAATTACAATTCCATTAGATTTGCTGCACACCATCTCTCTATTGGAAAACTGAAACTGAGTGTTGTTCAATGCTACAACCCCTACTTTGAATGAAAAAGCTGATTTAATTCTTAATTTATCTAAATTACAAGTATCTTTCCGCTTTGTCAGTGCCTTACGAACACTGCAGTAATGGAGAACTTTGCAGAACTCCTGAAGGTATTACAAAAATAAGATACAATAATACAGCAGTCCCTGAAGAAATCTGAAGGATTTTCAATAACATTATTACTGAACAATGATAAAGGAATCCCTAACTTGCAATACAGGTAGGGTGGTTCTGCTGACAATATTTCATTAAAAATTCCTAGAGGGCAGCAGGGATCCAGCTATGAAAACAGCACTAATATCTAAAGCTCTGAAGGGAAGAAAGCAGATTTTTGGCTATCATTTATTAAAAAGGAGCTTGCCTCATGCTCATTCAGAACTCATTCTTTCAGATACAGTTCCAGTTCTTCAGTTCATGTAAAGCACATGATAAAACACACCAAGATGGCATTTCAAGTTGGAGTATAGTTGTCTGCCAGGCTTTGCATTAATAGACACTTTGCCTCAGGTTTGATTCATGTAATTGTCACACTAAATTCTGGTAGAAAGAGCACAATGAAAAGGTTTTAAACCACACTGTTACAGTTCCCTACATATTGATGTGACAGGTATGTTATTATTGAACAGTAACTGCAGTATCTGTCGAGGGTGATACTTCCAACTCAACATACTGTGTCTGTAATTCAGCTTGGTAACATATAACCTTGAGCATACAGTGCTGTAATTGTTAAAGAAAAATGAGATGGGATTACAAATTTACTCCACCCCAACGTATTAGAAAAAAATACACCGTTGTTAAATTGTGAGATCAAAGAGTGGAGATTGTGAGCCTGGGGTTGGAAATGTAGTATGTTCCTCATCTCACAGCACCCAGTCCAAACCTGCAAGTGGTCTGCAAACTAAGCTGGAGTGGACAGGCTACAGAGGCATGACGTCTCTGGCTCCAGGTCACCCAATGGCCACAGTGGCAAAGCAGTTTATTTGCTGCTGACTGGCACAGGACAGTACACAAGCCCACGTGCAGTGACTCCTCTTCTGGCGCTATTCGCAGAGGCTGCATACAATGGATTTTACTTGCAAAGCTAAAATTAATGGTAGAGGGAAGAAAAAGAAGGATGTTTCTGTGTTCAAGATATTGAAGACCTTAAGATTAACTGGGAGCTGCAATTTGGATAAATAGGTGCAGCCATAGAGATTGCAGATGGGTCTCCAAAACCTACTGACTACAGCACAGAAACCAGGGCAAGAAAGCAATTGGCCCAGAAATACGTGCATTAGCAGAGTGATGCTTGGTCTTGTTCATGACAACAAAGACTAACAGGAGACAGTGCTCATGGTCCTCAGCCCAAAGCCAGACCAGGCACACAAAGGAGGGAGCACTCCATCCCATTATTCAGTTACAGATGGCATTTCTAATTTGACGAAGATTTTAGTCAGAATGTAACCCTCCACTACACCCAGCCCTTGGCCTCCAAATGCAATGGAGCACCGCTGGGATTTATGGTACTGAACTTGTATTTCGTGCAAGAATCTGACAAAACTCTTATTTCCCCTCTTCTCTGCTCATTTAACCTCTCATTACAGATTCACAAAAGGACCTCAGTAAAATGAGGTTATTACAATCCCAAGAAATTTTGATTTGTTTAAGACAACACAAATGAAAAATGAGAATGTAAAATATTTATACAAACAAATGACATTTCAGCGTTTTCCATGCTAAAGTGGCAAGAGGAGAATGAAAACACAGTTAAAACTGAAATTCCTTCTCCCAGCAGACAGAAATTAGAGATCGATCATACATGACAGAGTTAAAAACCAAAAAAAGCCCATGAGGAATTTAACCATGCTGTGGCTTGCATTTGCAGCTTGAGCCTAATTTCTTTCAGAGTATGTCTTCTCATATATATGCAGCAGAAAAACGTGCAAACTGGTCTCTGTCTTGGCTCCCTCATCCTCGTTTCTGGTTCCGTTGTAAGTCAGCTTACAGAAGGCAATTCTGGACATGACATGCCTATATACTGCTGACGTGATGTGTGTGGTGATGCTTGGCTAATCTGGCCCCAAAGGCTGGATTCCAGTTATGCTCATGGTTTAGCACAAGGCCCAACCATGTTGGCTCTTAAACAGAGTGTTCTGCACTGCATTTAACTCTTATGGTACACATTAAATACCTCAATTGTATTAGGAAGCCATTCTTAAGGCACCTAGCAGCTGCTAAGGCAACAGCTTTGGTAGGAAGCAGAAGTTTTCATCTCTCCATAAACTCAGCAGCTCTAATGGCGCCTTGTGCTGTTGGTCATACCCACAAGGAAATACTCCAGTCACAGCAAGTGAACCAGGCCCTGCTGCCTGCCATCAGCACTGCTGTTTTCTGCAGCTTGATGGGATTTCACTGGAGACATCCTTCCTAAATAGAGGCCCCTAAAACAAGTGAAATAGCCACGGCTGCCTCACACAGGGATTACTTCTAAAGAGCTGCTGAACAGCAGCAGCTCCACTCTATTCTCAGCACCTGCGAAAGGCATTAGTAACCATCACAACTAGCGCAGCAAAAAGGCATGGAGAGGTGCTGAGCAACCAGCTGCTACAGACATGGATTATTAACAAACACAGGCCTTCCAGGTTGCTGAGCACCCCTGGCATATTTTGATAAGAGAGCAGAAAGGCAGCCACTTCTTTTCATGATTCCTTGCAGGGGAGCCAATCTCATGCTGGCACAGCCATAGCAACCCAGACAGCAACAGAGCATCAAGGCAGATGAAATCACAAAGACAGAAATGCAGAAACCACCCAAGTGAAGCATTTTCATTAGTGAGTGCCCTGCACCAGAAGGCAGCACCTGAGCCCCTTCCCCTAGAAACACTCTGGAAGAGCTGAGATGTGAATCAGGACTTTGTGCCTTGAGTCCATGCTGCTTTTCAGGTAACACCCAGTGTAAGCCATGTGCTGTGATCAGCACAGGGAAGAGAATGTGAGCCTTAACTCCCAGCTCCCACGGTACCTCTGCATAGCTCTGGCCCCCAGCTACTTTTTGTAATGCACATGTGGAGCTTCACTTTACACAAGGCCTTTGTAACTGGAAGGATAATAAAAGCCAGTTATGAGAAGGTGAAGAGTCTCGCTGCTAGCAGATGCCAAGTCACTAATGACCCCACAAAGCTGAAATGAAAGCCAGAGTTTAACCAACTAATAGCCTCAGCAGATGCCATCAGGCTTGGCTCTCCTGGAGCTCCAGGAGGGGATGCACAAGAAGTAGCCACAGCTCTGAGTGGCAGAAGATGTTGTGTGGCAGCAACACTGTCCAGCCAGCCTTACACCCAGCCAGGTAGCTGTTCATCCCCTCTGGGGCTGCAAAATTAAAACAATACATCAGATCTGTGTTGTTCTTGAAACACTGCCACTTCATTTTCATCAAATTATACCATCTGCTATGTCAGAAGAGTAAGGAAACAAATGTCTGCTTACCTAAAAAGAATATGAAAGAAGATAAAACAAATGGCTTCACCTAAAGCAAAGTCCTCTGCTCTACTGATTACGATTAGCAGTATGAACATGTCTTTTCCTCCATCCTCTCTCCAGCCTGGTGTCAAAAGCCCGCCCCAGGATCTGTGAATTAACCCTCCACAGGAAAGATGCGACCTGTGATGCACAAGAGTATTATGTTTTTATTTTTGAAACGCATTTGTAGTCCAGCCAACAAAAAGCAACAGGTTCCCTGAATGAGGTTGTGAAGTAGAAGGGTAAACACAGTCACTTAGAGTCCTGCAACACCTGCCTGGAAAAGCAATATAAAGGGAGACCTTAGGAGAGGACAGCTCTCTTGTCCCTCAGGCTCTCACACACACACACGTGCACAGCAAGGAGAGGAAGGGTGAAGGAAAACATGGTTCAGGCAGCTACAGAAATCAGGTCTGCTTCTAACAGAACCCCATATCAACTGGGGGAGAGACTGAGGGTGGGAAGTCAGCATCTCCTTAAGTCACCCCACAGTTAGGGAGGGATTCAGTCCGCTCTGTGTCACTGGGCACTCTGAGGGACCTCTGCCTTTGTTACTGTTGTTTATGAAAATCTCTCCCAATGAATACCTTTGATCCCTATATAAATCTTTTTTTGTATATCCATCACAGGCTGTGGCCCAAAGACAACACACATTTTCATATCATCAGGTTTTTTTTCTGTCATGTGTATAACTCAAGGAAGGAAAAGACACATGTGTGAGAATATTTTTCAGCAGTTTACTGCAGACTGGGAAAGCAGTTATTTTCTTTAGCTGCTGCTGTTACAAATCAAAATGTGTAGATAGGAAAATATTAAGGTATTTATAGCTATGTGAATAAGTGACTTTGTGGAGTGCTGGCCAAAGAAAGCCGAACAGTCACTTTTCTGACTGAAAATGACAAGCTTTTTGGCTTCCTTGGTAAAACTGCAAATGCTCATTTCAGAGCAATAAAAATAAATATTAATGCTATATGAAAGTATTTTGTTCATTTAATGCCATATTTCAATGGCAATCTTGATTAAGTAAAAGCAAAATATGATTCTTTCAAAAGGAAAAACACCTCCTAACCCATTATTTGTTGAAAATATCATACAAAATCTACTCATACATATTACCCGACCCATTTGGTGAATTCAAATTGGCTTCATGTGCAACTTCAGTCAAGCCATAATATCAAGCAAGTCTTCCAGCCTCTCTCACTAGAGCACCCAAGCATTGGTTAACGCAAAATACTTCATCTGGTCTCGTGTGGCCAGGGCAATGCTCAAAGGTCTCTATGGCTGCAGGCAGCATCCACGGCCTGAGCGCAGCTCCCCACAGCCCCAAGCACTGACTCCAGCCACCATCTGTTCCATTCCTCACTTCCTCCCTCCTCTCCTCCACCTTCACCAGTCTTGCTGACTAGAGTAAAATGAGTGTAAACACTTAAACATTCATTATCACGCTGATACCTTGTCCATGGGCACACCGATGGCCGCCAAGTCGCTTTGATACCGTGCCAATACACTACCTGGGATCTAGCTGCCAACTGTGGCATTTTGCTAATTTTACAAGCAAGGTGACATTTAGTAATTCTAGTAACAAACCATTAAGATGGGCAATTAAATACATGATATGGGGAATTAAACATAAGGCACAAAGAGCAGCAGCTATTTCTTTAGTGTGTCGCTGTACAGAACCAGATAGATGTGTTTGTGTTGTTTGGTTTAGCAGAAGGATTCCAGCAGCAAGAAATGAGATGGAACCTGACTCCCTGAGCCAGCTGGGCCAGACTGGGCTGAAGCCCATGAAACGCTGCCCAGTTTCTTGACCCGGGTCAAGCAGCTACCTGTCAGTAAGAAAGCTGATCTGAATTCTCAATGTTTTCAAAAGATCTTTCTGTTCATAATGCAAACAAATATTCCTGCCCTCCCAGCTTTGATCTCAATATAATATACTCAACAGCCAAACTAAAAAGAAAGGCATAATCACTGAGGTGGAAATAATTGCAAACTATAGTTTAATATCCAAAAATGGTGTCTTCTGCTAGCTGAGCTCCAAGGGGGTCAGCATTACCATGCTGTTTGTCTAGGGGGCATTTCTTGGAGGCCACCTGCAGCCACAGGAGGCAAAACTGCAGCACCTGGGCTCTCAATTCTGGCATTCAGATCTGACCTCCAGAGCTAAGGCAGGTGATGTGCAGCATGGCCCCTTTTCCTCTGCTCTGCCCTACCATCCACACTTGCCTGCCCGAGGCAGCTTTGGGCAGCAACAGCTTCTCCTCTCCCTCCTCTCCACCTGATCCCCCACAGAAACCTTGTCCTGTTTTTCTCAGGAATACTTCTGTCACTCTCCATTACAGACAGACAGTGTCCTAGCCCACAGACGGTATTTAACATACTGCAAAATGTTTATTTCCAACTTATTTACACTTTGTTACTCTTGCAATCTTCCACCACTCGCATTTTTCTGATATTCTTCAGCTGGGAATGGAAAGCCAGATCCTAAGACTATAAAACAAGCTTCCACAAGGAAAGGTGCTCTCTGAATTGCTCTTTTAACAAACAGATAAAGGATTTAAAACCCAAAGAGAAACACAACAGTGACGACAGCCCTGACTGAAAACTGCCTGATAATTCCTGCCTATATTTCAACATCCCCTCAGTCACAGCACATAATATAAGCATTCTCTTCTGAGCAGACTTGGTCAATATTAATTAAAGGCACAGGCATTTTAATATAGACACTGGGCTGCTTTCTCCATCTTCATGACAAAGGCATCACTTTCTTGCTCCTGCTCTTCCAAAGTAATCTCCATCCCTGGGTAAATTTACATTTCAAGGGAAAGTGCAGAAGGTCCCCAAGAACCTTATTAAAGTGCTCCTTTTTCACTGGGGCAAGGCAGATGTTTTTATTTGCCAAAACCCAAAAGGAGCTCCAAGCCAGGGGCAAGCATACACCCCAGTAAGGAGAGAGGTGACAGCCTGCACTGGCGGGCAGGCTTCGCTGTCTGCAATTTGCTTTTGAAAAAGGTTAATCCCTAACGCGTTCCAACGAGGCAAACACCAACCTGCTGTACATGCGGCTGCATACAATGGAAAGACTTTTATGGCCAAGGACAAAAAGGTCAGGAATGCTCACCACGTTCACATTTCTCCTGGAAAGCCATGCTGAACAGCAAGGTCCTGAATATGAGCCTCTGTTCACAGTGGAACTAACACGAACTAAGGAATATAAAGCTGCAGGCGCTAGGAAAGGGGCAGGAAAGGACACTGTGCAGGTGCTGTAAGGGACCTTGTTCATCCCAGACATCCCATATGTTCCCTGTATTGTGCTATCAAGCTATGAAAAAAACCGAGCCATTAATAATTTGATTTGATAGACATATGATTTATAGAACACTAAGGCTTGAAAAGTTTAATAAACATAAATATGTTTTTGTGAACACTAGAGCACATTTGTTGCCTCCAACACCACAAGCATTTAAGTTGAGCCTCACAACAGCTGGAAAATTTTTTACACACCATCCTTTAGGTAGCCTAAGACACAATTACCTTGGGGAACCTTCTCTAGCTCCGAGGAGAACCAGTGAGCCAAATCTTGCAACTGAACTACACCACACTACATAACAAAGAGCAGAATAACAAGACAGGAATTCAGGTTATTGGTGCTTGCACGACTTTTACACACCTTTGGATCATGCTTTCTCCAGAAGGACTGACCTCAGCTGATCCAGATCCCATTTGAGAGTTCCCACTGTGTAACCTCAACGCAGATGCGGCAGGAATGCAAAGGAGAGGGCAGGTGTGAGATGCCACTGCCCTCTCTCTGCACACATTGGTATGAGCCCAGCCTCTGAAAATGAGACAACTCAAGCATGAGATACCAAAGGAGTTACCAAGGACAAGTTCCTGAGTGGACTGCTGTCCTGCGGGAGCTGACCCATGAAGAAAACTGCCTCCCTCAGCACCTGGGCTAGAAGCAAAGTCCTTTATGGGCACAGCTGGCTGAACAAACTGGAGGAGTCAGTTCCTTCCAAATAAGCAGTAGCAGAGAGGATAGAAAAAAGCCTACGTGCTGTGGAATACCAAAGCCAGAAGGAAGACTGAAAATTGGGAGGGAAAAAATTGAGACTTTAATCATCAGAGCAAGAAGCAATTTTTATCCAGATCTCAAGGTACCAAGTTACCCCCAAACGTGAACTAGTACACCTCTTAATTCCACCCTGCCAGAGGCTTGTAAATTTTGCTGAAATGATACAAAATACCATCCCTGCAAGTTACCATGCCACCTTCACCCCTTCCCCAACCTCTGGAGCTCTGCTTTTGGGCAACTGTCCTGACCTTTGGTACAGTCAGGTACAGAACCGATATATATGCAGCCATTCCTTGCCAGTTATTCTCCCATCCTTCCTCTCTAACAGCTCCCATCTCACAAACTGCTCTATTCATATAAAAAGGTTGACAGCCGAACTATAACACTGGAAGGAAAAGGTGCCACAAATAAACCTTCCAATATTTCACAGGTCATCTGAAAACTGTCTCTGAGAGACAATCACCACAAATCCAAATTGCCTTCTTGAGTTACATTACCAGCTTTTTCCTCAGAGCTGTATATCAGAATACCCTGGAATACTAACGTACTTTAGGATGTTATTTCCCCTGTGTATTTACAGGAACAACACTTTACCCTCTAATTCTTTTACACTTCATCCATTACTAAATCTGAGCCTATCTATTTCTGCTGCATTCAAATCTCTCTCATAGCAGGCTTACGTTTAAAAAAAGTTATTTTTATGAAGTCTCCAACATGAGAAGCTGGTATTTTATATGAAGTATGAGAGTTACATTAATTTTGCTGTTTGCTGACAGTTTTCCAAACTCCCACAATTCTGTGCCACTGCAATCTGTAACAGCTACAGCATAGCTGCTGCATAGATTTAACACATTCTTGATTTGTTCTAATTCTCATCTTATTTTGGGAAGTTGAGAGGCTTTTTCCTTAACCTTGTGATTCATTTTTTATGGGAAAAAACCCCAAAACACACCCATAAATAATCCTGCCTTGTTGTAGGACTTACTGAAACAATTCTCTCCAAGAAAGAAAAAAAATTTCTATTTCTCCTATCTAAAAAAAAAAGTGAAACTCTGAAACAAGACTTCTCTTCTATCAGGAGCACTGGGAATTATTCATAGCACACGATGACATATACGCAGGCTTTTCCAGTACGGACACGGTGGAAATGTCTCATCAGGAAGCACTGTGCTGCCCTTCAGCTGGAGGTGCATTATAGCCACAGGTCCTACACGCTCATTCCAAGGAACTGACCACAGTTGAAATTTCCATATCACAGGTAAGTTTCAGCAGATGCCAAGCTTTTGCAAACAGATCCCAGTATAAGCTGCAGAGATGTGAATATCTTTATATGACTACAGATCACAATGCTGGCAAACCCATTCAACCAGAAACATAACAAACTTCATCGGGTGATATCTACGCTGGGACAACTTGTAACTTCCAGTATAATTTTAGAAAAAGGGACTTTTCCACCTCACCACGAACACAGTGTCCCTTTAACCACTCTGCTCAATTTACTTGACCAGTACAATACCAAAGAGCACACAGAGTACCTCTGCTCCTTATTGCAGCTGCTCCTTTCCAGTCCCAACCTCTTTTCCAGTTTTTAGGACAGCACAGATGAGCTGGTTTGTCCCGGCTCAGCCTCACCTTCAGCTACCAACAGGCCATATCCACGCAGCTCTCCAGCACCGATCCAATGTATGTTTTATTCCCAATAGGACAGCCCAGACTGCTGCCTAAACAGCCCCGGACAAAGATTACGCTGCCACAGCGGTTTCTACACGGAAGAGCCATTTCTTGTTAATGCCTGTCATGTCTGCAGCAGTGTGAAGCTGCTCCACGCAGTCCCGTGCCCTGGAAGTGGGCAGGGGGAGCGGGATGGGGCTGCCTCCCAGTCAGCTGGCTGCCAGCCACCGGAGAACAGGCTTTCCTTTGGGACTGCTGTTTGAGGCTTTTTTTAAATCCCACTTTAGAAAAGGCAGCTTTGATTTGCCAGATATAAAAGTGGCCTGCAAGAGGGGACGGCAGACTGCTTAAATCCACAGTGTTATATAGGCCCAGATATACCTATTTTTTTATGACATATGAGTACACAACCATCTTCTCTGAATATTAAGTGCAAGCAATGAATCTAAGGGGATTCTTTCAGTTTAATCACGCAATTCAGATCACAGTGTGGTTTCAGCTGCAATAGGAGACTATTTTGAGAGCTCTGAATGTATACAATGCGCTCAGAATTAGACAAAATACCGATCCAATACTTCAATGAGCTGGTGGATGCAGAAGTAGATAAAAATAGCTAGAAAACCCAAAGAGGCATGTAACAAAGGGGATGGACAGCACAGCAGTCATTTTGTTATCATAACAGTGAGGTCGATCCTACAGATTACAGAAAAAGAACATGCCTGTCATCCTGTTTTGCAATGCTTGGATCTCAGTACTGAAAATGCTCAGGCACCTACCACCAACAGCGTGTTATTGAATAAATTGTATTTTCTAGACTAAAGCTACATTTTTATACTCAAGCCTGTCAGTTCCAAACAGGAAGCTAATGGAGCACCAAAGAAAATTTTAGGCAGTGACATCTCAGCATTTCCTCTTCCAGATCCATTAATTAATCAGCTACACAGTCCTGCATCTTGCCTGCATGTGGCCAAGGAGCCCTTTCTAATCCACAGAGCCTTTGGCTGTTAAATGATGGTTTTAGTCATTGTAGGTAGAGAAAAATGAAAAAATTAAAGGTTCTTTTCCCTATGTAGGTACTCCACCACTGGGAATACCATGATGCACTCTGAAAACAGGCTGTCAAAAATAAAAGGTCAGGTCCACTCTGTTCTGACCCTGGTTCCTGGATGTTTAAGTGAACAGACTGTCACTACTTCAAAATAAGATGCAAGAGAAACATTGGTTCCATCTGCAACGCAGCAGACACAACACAGGAAACAGGGATAAGAAGCAGAAGTTGAAGGGTTTGTGGGACTATTCTCACCCCCAAAGAAAGTAAGCTTTTTCAAGTTGGAAGAGATCTTACACTGAGGTCCTCTGCCTATATTAGCAACTTCTTGCTGTCACAATTAAGGAAATTTCAAACTTTCCGGTACTTTCAAAATATTCAGTACCTGGAATTGGCTGACAAGCACCCAGGCATTTAGCTTACTAACACTGAATTATCTCATGTAAGCTTGACACGCAGTGAAGGCACTGCCAGGTGTGAGGCCCCAGCTCCCAATGCCTTGTTCTGCTCCCTGTCCACAGCAGGGCTTCCTTTGGGTTTGCTGCACCATCAGATAACAATGGATGCACAATCCTACAGCAAGCAACAAGTTACTTCTGCTAAACAGGTTAAGTTTTATTAAACCACCTAAATCACTCTCACATCCCAAATTTAACAGCAAAAACCACAGGAGATAAGGCAGAGTCCTTAATGCAAAATCACCACACCCGCTTCTTATACAGAACAATACCTACCAAACCTATGTCCGGTGATGAATCAAGAGGCTGAAAGCTTCACCTCGCAGTATCTTGCCATGCAACAGGCAAGACAATCCCCACTGCAGCCTGCCTTCAGTTCAGCTGCCTGACTGGGATGGTCTGTTTGCTAATAAAGTGCTTCCCAGTGTTTACATACCAGACCGTGGCCTGCCCCCCTTGGTTTTGTCTGGGCTTAAATGAGTGTTACCAGCACCTGCTCTTGTTTATGTTAAGTCACCCCATGTTTTATCGCAGCTCTTCTCTATCAGCTAGAATTATCACTTGGTAATTCTGTGTCAACTCCCCAATTAAAGTCTCAATGCAAGAATTCAAAGCAATTTTAAGACCGTGATGTTTCAACAACTATTCAGGGGCAGCAGAGTCCAAGGCCACGGCAATCTATGGCTGTAGTGTCTCCAGAGTTCCCTGCTTTAAGGAGGCTTTCCTGGGGGGAAGCAGTTCTGTTCTCATTACAGGGACATGCTTTTACTCCTGATCTGTTGAGCTGGAATAAAAATCAGTTGTGTCCAAGCCCTCTTTCTAGTGTCCCTGTAGAAAAAAAAAGGTGATTTATTTTCTAGGAAAAAAAAATATGTGAGCAGCAAACGTCAAAGCAATAAAAATGGAGAGTTAACTCCTCATCGATTCTCATTTCAGAAGCAGCTAAATCAGCTCATCCAATTTGCTGTTGCATGACTGCACTTACTATTATATCTATTTAACATGTGCTGGGTAAAAGAAAACAGCACAACCACTGCCAAGGGCTTCTGAAAATGAAGGTTTTGCCTTCCTTGTCCCAGCTGCTCTCGGCTTCTTCGCAACTTTCAGCCAAGAGCCGGCTTTGTACAAAGGCAGTGGTGCTTCAGCTCCCAGTGAAGTGTTTCAGAGCACCAGCAGCAAGGACTGTCTTCCCATGGCCCTTCTGCACTGTGACTCACACTGGTCCCAGCACTTTGTTCCCTTTTCTCTCAACAACACAGCAGTTTGTGTTGTCCCCTCTTGCCCCTGCATTCAGGACATTCAAAGGCAGAATCAAGCCTCAAAGTCCTCCCAACTTGTCATTAGAGCCATCCTACTTTCAGCAAAAGTAACCTGGTACTCAAGGGTAAAAAAGAACTTCCACGTGGTGTGGAGCATGGTGGAAGGGACAGACACAACTTTTTCACAGCTGCGGAAGGACAATGATGCCCTGTTAAGCCTCCTTCCTCAATGGCCCTTAAAACTGGGAATCACATATTGTTATCAATACAGATGGGACTTTCTGCTCAAGATTCTACATGCTGTCATTTTTCTGATAAAGCAGTCAGTAACAACACAGTTGAAATCTCTTTTCCCTTTTACTCAGGACAGAGTGAACAACATCCTTTGGCCAAAATGGGACTAAAAGCCATCTTAACAACACTGCACATTGCCTCTTCCTAAAACCTTCAGTTACTGGGCTTGGCACCAGCAGCCTTGAAGAAGGATCTGTCCCCTCCCTGTCACCCTGACAGCCCACTCATTCTGGTCCCTGTTTTTCACCAGGCACAAATGGCATCAGCCTAACAAGTGCATTAAAACTTTAAGCTATCCAAAGGCAGCCAGACAGAAACTTTGTGTACGGACCCCCTAGGGGACTCTTCTTTGATTTAGCTTCCTAAAAATAGCTCTTTAGAGGGGATTGAGGCTTTCAGGGGTTGCTTGTTGCTTTTTCAACCAGTTTTGAAAAGACTCCCTCATCCACAGGCTTCTGTTGCTTTCAGCAACTTACAGGTCAAAAAGCAGAAGCTGTAGTGACAAAGGAAACGTGACCTACATCCTGCCTCACTCTGCTGGGTTACATCGTTCCTATGCACGCTTACGTAAGAAAGAGAAATGGTGCCCACCAAGGAGGGTTCAGGAATCACAGCCTCTGCTCCTGCCTCCTCAGTAGCCTTCAGCCCAGCATTGGTGAATTCCTTTAAAATTTCTCTACCACATTATCTTAATTCTGCAAAAGGCAATTAAGAATATTTATTGACCTCACAGGGGAGACATAGTATTTCAGTTAATTAAAGCTTTAAAGACTCTAAGAACGACGACTGAAAGGCTTTATAGGAATGTGAAGTACATCATAAACACAGAAAATGACCCAGTAGAGACAGAAAGGTCATATCTGAAGTGAAGTGTGTCAAATAAAGATGCCGTTTAAAGAAAAAAAGTTGTAATTTAAATAACTTCAACATGCTTTCCCACCGTACCTTAACTGAGATTTTACAGGACACTCATCAGAAAGGTAATAATTTCACATGCTACTCTGTGAACTGGAAGGAGTCTATTTACAGGCGATTTGCAATCAGCAATACCTGGCAGAAACTAACTATAAAAGTTGGTGTATTATCTGCTTTAAAAAGACAATGAGGGCCCACATGAGCTCAAGAAATAACGTCTCTCATTACTACTTATCGCCCGCTTTAAGTAAAAGCCTCCTTTCAGTTTCGGCATTAAAAAAAGCAATCAAGCTCCTTTCAATACAGAAGCTGAAAGCTCCCAGTACCTGGGTTCTTCCAGAGTTGAAGGACAGGATCTCCTGAGCTGCAGGGGAGGAAACAAGAGGCAGACAGGGACAGGAGGTGTGTGCAAGGGCAGGGGGCAGGCTGCTCCTTCTACCACAGCAACCTGCTGGGTTAGATGCAGATTTTGCCCCCGGCGCATTTCACACTAAAGCAAGATACCATGCCCCGACTTGAGACCTTGCCAGCTGCCAGCCAGACCAGCTAGCATCACAAGGCAAGTCACGGATCAGGGCAGATACTTGAGAGGCCTCGGTGTAATAATTACATAGCAGTGACCGCACCATTTCACAAGTACTCGCTGCTGCCTTGGGATGCTTTTGCTAAGCAGAAGGAGTCAAATGCAGTCGGGACCACAACTAAACCACCTTGAGAGAGGGAGGGCTGGCAGGTGAGGGTGACCCTCCCAGGAGAGCCTGGGTACCTTATGAATAAACAGTTGTACTCCTGCAGGAAAGCTGGCCCAAAGAATGTTTTTGACAGTTCATTTGGGTGCCCTTAAAATTACCAAAAGTTTATGCAATTTGGCATCTTCTCTGCCCCAAATCCCCACATCACTGTGTCTCTCCCCTAAGAGTCCTCTCTGTACCACATGTAAACCTCAGGGTGTTAGGTCAGGCTTTGTAAGGTTGGGAAGGAGTACAGGAGTAGGGATGACACACCTGGCACAGGTGCCCTTTAATGTTTTGCTGATGAATATCACACTGTTCAGGGTATTCAAAACCCTTTATAAACAGATGGAACCCACCAGTGGCCCCTTGTCCTTTTAGGACCAAACAATAATTGCTTAAGGTAAGAACTTCTTTGATGAAAGATCTGAGCATCTTCTTTCCATGGCTCCACTGCTTCCATTAGCTGCTTCTCCTTTTAGGCAGTGGCCCCTCACCTCTCCCAGCCACAAAGACACTGGCTCTGCCATATAAAAGGGTACCCCAGGGGAAAGGCAAAATGAGATGTTGATTTCCCAGTCTATCCTCCCATCTTTTGGAGGCACAAAAAAGACAAAGATAAGCCCATGCTCATTGGTTCCCCTCAGGATGTCAGGACTTAAATGCACTGGTTGTGATTCTAGATTCATTCCTGCCAGTAATGGTTACTGGACAGTACAGTGTGAGCTGGGTAAGGTGTGCACCCTGATTTCTGAAGAAAGAGAGTGTGAGGTACAGGTTCCCTAGGCTGCAGAAAGGCAGATGCACTGTGCTTCAGCAGTGAGGTTTGCTGGCACTCACTCATCACCATTGCCATACTGTTTCAGAAAAAAAAAAAAAAAAATTCAAAAAAAAGCACACCAAAAACTTTGCTTAAATCTGGCCAATTGACCTTTTATCACTTCAGTGCCTCTTTCCAATGCCTGCAAAACTTCCAACCACAGCATTTTTGATTCACTCATACGTGTCCAAAAATCCTACTTACAGGCCTTTGCCAGTACCAACTAAAAGGAAAAACCTATTTGTGGATCTGAGAAAGACAAGATGACGTAGAAGAAGGAAATATAACAACTAGGGTATAATCCAATTCCACAAGAATGAATTCCACTTTCAAACCTCCTCAAATTAAGTTTAAATGAAAAAATATTTCCTGAGAACACATTTCTCATTTGAAGCAGCCACAGCTCTCCTGATTCTGTCTGTTGAAACAAATATATCGCACATACCACTTTTAATAAGGATAGATTTTTCCCATTTTATCTTTGACCGTTTATTGCAAGCTCCCACTGTGCAGCCATCTCTCCCATATTTTAAGTAACCGTGGGCCTATATTTTACACCTTCAACCTACCATTTTATTACTTTATATGTTAGTAGCATGCAGTAACAGAGATGTCCAAAGCCACTAACCTTCCTCTTTTCTTCTATACTGAAACAAAGATCTCAATGGCAGGCCACAAGAGGACAAGAACAAATGGTGCCAAAATACACTATCTCTTGCCTCTGGTAACACAACACCATCAATCAGCTCCCTTAGTGGCAGAAGTTTAAAATCCACAGACAAGCGTGGTGAATTTTTACTGTCAGAGGAAACATTTTGGGGTTTTGTTCACTTAATATTGGAAGCCTAGTGCTTCCTCATTACAAACCCAACTCATTTGCAATGGAGATATCCCAGGGGGAGAATACAGGAAACCAAATGAAGCCTGAGGCAGACTGCAAACAAGGAAGCTGAAACAACTGCTGGATGTTCTTAGCTCTTCCACATTTTCAGGGAACATTCTTAATACATAGATAGATGCGCATTACCTGCATGAGAATGGTTCAAAGCTCCATCAGGGTAGATTTAGACTAGATGTTAAGAAGCATTTCTTTACTGAGAGGGTGGTCAAACACTAGAACAGGCTCCCTAGACATGTGGTTGATGCCCCAAGACTGATGCATTTGGACAATGCCCTTAATAACATGCCTTAGCCTTTAGTCAAATGAAGTGACCAGGCAGTTGGACTGGATGAGCATAGTAGGTCCCTTCCAAATTAAATATTATATTCTATTTCTATTCTATTCTAGCCTGTCCCATCCCATCTCCAAGCATATGATGCTTACTTTTAACAAACATTATTTGCTTCTAGCTGCCCCACTTTTATCTACGGCTAAGTGTAAAATGTCAATTCAGGTTTTGACATCCTTCCCGTCCACAGAAACTGGGCTTTTTAAATGTTGTCTACAAGAGAGGCTACCTATTTACCCTGTTGCCAGGTGGGCTGAAAAGTGCACTGGGTCAGAATCTATCTGCATACTGGAAAAAGGGAAGGCTCTCAGAGACATCATAGAGCAAGCAGCTCTCGTGACAACCTGCGTGACCCCAACGTGTTCCTGGTCGTTTTGAAAGTCTGACACCTACTTTCATCGTCAAATCAAAACCCACACTATTCACAAAATCTGTTCCCGGGAGCAGGCTATAATTGCTCCTCTGCCAGCAGGAATGAACACTGAGAACTTGCAACTTTTTACATGCACAGTATTAATGCACTTCATAACTATGCCTTGAAAGAAGAGTGAGCTGTAATCTGTGGATAATGTTCAGGTTAAGTACTTCAGTAATCTGCTACCATCTGACATTCACAGACAGAAAAGTCAATGACTTCATTTAATGATTAGAATTAGTTTGGTTTTGTATCAGAATTGGCTTAAGAAGGATGAGCTGGATTCATTAGAAAATGAAGTTTAATTAATAAGCTGCTTCTACTTGAATTAGCTAATGAAGATCAGGAGAAAAAAAAACCATCAAAAAACCCCAGAAAGCTGTTTTAAAACAGATGAGGTAACTGTGATTTATAGCTCTGGACTTACAGGACATGAGACTGAATTTGACAACTGCTCATCTTCACCCACAGCTCAGAAACCAGTATTTCTTTGAATGGACATTTAAATGACAATGTCAGTCTGGACTTCACAGTTTGCTTTCGAGCTGCATTGCTTGGATTTATAGCCTGCAAGAGCTATCAGATGCAGAGCTTATGTGCAATCCATCACTTCCCAACTGGGACAATAAAGCCAGAAAGATACTTCACCTCCTTCAAATGAAATTTCTGCCCTATCTCAGAGCCTGCGCAGACACTAAAGTACATCTGTAACCCCATTTAGGAAAGAGGAGGCCAAGAGGCAGCAGCAGGCCATCCGGCAGAGCAGAGGAAGGGAGCTCTACAATATCCCTAAGCAGCTCCAGAACAGGACCATCTCCTCTGACTGCACTCAGGGCATGATGCCATGACCAGCAGCACAGCATCTCACCCACTGCCCTAATTAAAAGGCTTAAGGGTGTGGGGGAAGAGAAGAGAGGGATTTTATATCCAAATATTGTGTAAACACATGCTCACTTCATACTATTTTTCAGGAGCATTACCACTCCCTTCCCCCTTACCTCTCATATTCGCACTACCAAAAATCAACTCAACTGCTGCTGTTTAGGGCTGTCTCTAAGCAGGGTAGTGGACAGTATCAGTAGGTAGTTGAGAAGGTCTGTAGTACCTCTGAGGTAATGGAGTTTGTCTTTAGCTTTGAGGGCCACGTGTCTTTCCAGTACAGAGGTACAGGAGTACCAAAATTAGATGATGCAGTCAGTCTGTGCCAGGCCGATTCCAGCACGTACCAGCCATGAACTGCACTGCTTCTCTAAAAGATTACCAGGGCTGTAGTGTGCACAAGTATCCTTTGTGCAAGCACAAACACGGTACTACAACATACCAGTGAGTATTTCTAGAACTGCTTTGTGTGGTACCTGCCCACGAAACACTCGGGATAACAGACGAAGTAGATGGGAAGACACAATACTGATTACGAAATATCCAGTCAACCTTTCCAACAGTTTGGTAAAATTTGTGCATTTGATCACCATAAGCAGACATAGAGATTTCATTTACACTGACATGACCAGCATCTCCCAGAGAAGTGCCCTAACACTAAAACATTCGTTACTGAAAGTGTAATAAAATCTCATCCACTTCTACTTTTTCCCAGAAGAAAATGCAACTAATTCATCTTAATTACTCAAAAAGTGTAACAAGTCCTAGACCATGCAGACTCAGATTACTAAATTCAGGCCACGGAGTAACTGAGTTTTCTTTCTACTTGCCTTCGTTTTAGTATCTAGTGCTGAAACTGGCAACTCAGCAGTAAATGTTGAAGACTATTTCTGGAGGATAAAAATCTGGATTGACCAGAATTAATGAGAACAAAACGGAGCATTTACATTTTAATTTTTGGATTTTCTTTTTAAACAAGCCCCAAAACATTAGCTATTTCATCTCACATGAACGTGACTGATCATTAGCTGATTATCTGAATCAGTTCATGCAAACATAAGCCAACATATGCTGTAGCTACTCTGCTTGCACCATCTGCACTGTTAAACTTAACACGCACAGGTCTAGCAGGAACACACTGAAAACACCATTATGAAAGTGCCACTTCACCTGTGTTTTCATATGCACCTTAAGCACAACTGAGGCAGAGAACATGACCACAGCAGCACAGAGCAGTTTGGTAACACACACTTTTAATACACAGAGGAGGCTGCTACAGCAGCTCAGCACACTGGAAGCCAGGCAGGATCTTTAAACACAGAGTTCATGGGAATTCAGCAGTTCCCCTTCCTTGTTTTTTCTACCAAGTAACTCACGGGAGGCAGCACATCATGCTATTTTAAGATAATGGTAGCATTCAGGGTGAAACACATGTAGTTATTTTCAAACACAGCAATGCAGCTAAACTGCATCAAGGCTCACTCCGAAGTCTGGGTCTGACTCTGAAGCAAGGAATTTGCAAGCTGCACAGCCGAGATAAAACAAAAGGGTGCAAATGCAAGACAGCAAAGCAGTGCCCTGCTCCCCAAGGCTCTTTATATATGCACAACTTTTTCCTGCCCGAGTCCAGCTGCCGCTCCAGCACCCCGCGAAAGCGAGGCGCTCCCGTGTCCCCAGCAGGCCGGGATCCTCGTTCTTAAAACAAGGCACGCTGGAAGAGGCTGTGACACAGCACCAGCTCTTGGCACGGGCCAGGAGGCGGGCGGGATGCAGACGGGATCGGGCGGCTCATCCCGCCGGCAGTGGCGCCGGCGGCGGTGCCACGGCCGGCGCTGCAGTCGCTCCGGGACAGGCGCTCGCTCACCTGAGCCCCCCGCGCTCACCTGGCAGCGGCACACGCCGGCGGCCGAGCCCCGGGAGCCGCCGGAGCCCAGCCG